>VBVR01004741.1:0-13727 GCA_011638315.1 Tetramorium parvispinum | reverse complement strand
GTATATTATACATTATACATATTTTAAAATTAAAATGAGGTTAAAATTTTTCTACACTCGTTCTTATCTGGGAGGAAATTCTTATTTAATTTCTATATTACAATTATACGCAAAAAATATTTACAAAGTAGACAGGAGATTCTTTAAATAAAAATCAAAATTTTCAAATAAAAATTTCAAACGTATAATTAAACATAACCAACGTATAACGTCATATTTAATTTCTGAAATGATAAAAACTCAGCAAACACAATGTTACATGTAACATACATGTTAATTGTAATTTCCCACTCAACAATATAACTGTTATATAACATACGTGTTATATAATAGTTATATTGTTGAGTAGGAAATTACAACTAACATGTATGTTACATGTAACATTGTGTTTGCTGGGAATTTATACGATCTTCGGGAAAAATTATGCTTTATTAAGAGCAATCGTTCACTGTTTTAATTGTATACAAAATTAAGACTCATTTGCTATGCAACATATTTTGTAAAAGCATATTTTTCAAACAAGTTCTAAGATGAGCATTTAATTTTTTTAATGACATTGTATAAAATAACGTTAAAAATTATTCCAATAAAATAATTCAGCAGATATCGTAAGGATATTGTAACAGTAATTTAAGGAAATAATATTCCATCACACACATATCTTCCTACAAATATGTAGGAAGCAAGTCAATCATTACGAGTATATTATTTTATAATTTCTCGAATGTATACAAATCTGAATATCTCAAAATCCTTGAAGATATATCTGCCGGATATCCTTGGGATTACATTTCGTTACACGGATATTTCGTAGAGCTGCACTCTTTCGACATTGACTATTTCGCTGTTATCTCACTGTTCGAATAATTCGATCAATGCATATTTAATTATCTATGCGCCCCTTTTTATAAACGCGGTTCGTGAACTTATTAATAATCACTTGTGTCCACACATATACTTCAAATTAGCATTTTACATCTGGATTACATATTGAAGGAAAGTACAAGGTTGGCACCAGGATATCAATTGATTTCATTCTGTCACTCCACATTATTAATCGCGAAATAAATATTCATGTTTATAATTCGCGATAAAATTTATTTCTCGCTTAATATTACCATTATTTTCAATTTAATAAGTATTCAAATCATATTTATAAAATAATGTTGTACCTTTAAAAATGCTTTTAAATATTTCCGGAAGTTTTTATCTGTTATACATTGATTTGATATTTATAAAATAAGTTATATTTACTTTATATTACATGAACAGAATCGGAGGAATCAATAACTTTAAAGTTACCTTTTTCGCCTTAAAATGGTTGATAAAGTGTGTAATATTTTTGTGGATTTAAATTGATTCAATTAAAAATTTTAGACAAGATTTTCATGTTAAAACTAATGCTCAAATATTTATAATTATACGTTTGTAAACCTTATTTATTATAAATTGAAAGAAAAATCTTTTAATAATGATGTCTAACAATTTTGCAAAACGCCTACTACAGACGATAGACGCACAGCAACTGTTGCTGTGGACGATATGATTTCTTGCCAATTATGCTATGCATATTAATACAAGAATATTAAAATCAAGAAGCAGCATACATTATTATATAACTTAAATAACTTAACAAGTATTACAGTTGTAAATAAGTTGTTAATAAGTATTTCGCTTAGCATTTATTAAATGACAATGACTAAGCGCGCCGGCAGATTTCAACAATAACAATATGGCTGAATTATATATATTCATTGCTTACAAAAATAAGATACAGTTGTGAAGAATATTATAATTGTAATTTGCGGTTTTACCAAAATTATTAATGTCTACTTCTACCAATGCAGATTAACTTTAATTTCGGTTTGACTTATCTTCTATCTTTTTTTAGTCCTAAGAAATTAGAAAAAGATGAAAAGTAAGTTAAACCGAGATTAAAGTTAAGCTGCATTGGTAGAAATAGACATAAGTCGATTATTATTAAGTGGACATAAGTCGATTATTACTAAGTGGATCTATCTCGCCAAACAGTTTAGTATTTTAATTTAATGCATTCCGTTTTATTATTATTATGATAAAAAATGCAATAAATTTCAGCGAATAATGTGAATTGATTTGTACAGAAGGTTTCTTAGAAAGAATTCTTTTCGACCTTCTTTCACGTACCATTTCATTTTACTCCGTAACTCCTTGAAAGATCCTTTCTCTTTAATTCGTGGCTGCAGACCTCTTTTCTTTTACCTTCGCGCCTACATCGAGACCATTCCGACGATAAAACCCATGCATTCGGGAGTAAATACCTTATATTTCATGTAAAATGGTTCAAGGCCCTTTCTGCATGAAGTGATCTTGTTTCATGCACAAAGAACTAACTTTGATTCGCGAGCAAGTATACTTTGTACTCAGATTCTTTTACGTTACTTACATACGATTTAAAATATCAACATATGTATTCATTGATCGATCGAGAATGATCATGGCCGCAATGGATGCGGAGAAAGGGGTCCAGCGAATTGATATTCACGCGGCAAATAAAGAAAGCTCTGACGGGTCTGACGAGAATAACGCCTATTGTACGACAATACATTCGTGAAATAAATTCGTATGTCTGTTAAATTCACGTTAGCTCTAAACCCGCACGGCGATGACTGACCAATCATATTTGCCCGATCAAGCTCGACATTGCGGAGGATCGCGTGTCCCGCTCGTCTGCTTTTGCAGATCGTCCATCGATTGTCGTCCTGGTCATTTGATAATTTTCACATTAGCAACGCGGTAACGGTAGTGACGGCGATGGCGATGGCAATGGTGATAGTCAGCGGTAACGGCGGCGGTGGTGGTGGTGGTGGTGGTGGTGACGGTGGTGGTGACGTTGGCGGACGGTGGCGATCTGGTATGGTGGTGGTCCCGCATTCGGGCGAAAGGGAAAATGCCTGGCTCTTTTTTTTCTTCTTCTTCTTTCCCCCCGGTTGGCGAGCGGGATTTTTGACACGGCCGACGTTCGATCGGACTTGCATTTGTCTCGGAGCGTTCTCGCCGACCGTCGTCGCCGTCCCCCGAGCGTGCAAACGAACGCGCGAAAAATCGGCGTGTCGGAAGATGCGTCACGTGCATCGTTCCACCTGACCCGCCGACCCGTCCGATCGAACCGTTTCCGCCGTCGCGCGCGAATTCTGTGTGATTCCGATTCTCTTCTCTTTCTCCTTTCTTCTTTTTCTTTCCCGGAGTGCAGAGTTTCCGTTCACGAGCCTCACTGACGTGAAGAAAAAAAGTGCCCGTCCGTCCCCCGCTCGGTTTTTCGAATTCGGAAACCGCCGAGAACGGAAAACCCGACTCCTTCGTTTCTCCGACTTGCTTAAGTTTCTCTCCTGGCTTTAATTCGCCGTCGGAGAAAGTATTACGGATTGCCGGGGCGAATTGTGCTGTGGTGGCTCGGAAATGAGACATAGGATTAGACACGACTGAGCAGCTGCAAGGTGAGCGTGGTTTGGAAATTGGGAATTGCGTGCTCTCCTAAAACCGCCGCTTCCGCTGCGTCGACCTCCGCGGACTTAACCGGCGATCATTTACTTTTGACCTTTCCTGTTAAATTGATCGCGCGAAAATGAGAGACTCGTTCTCCAATTATATCTGAAAGCACGCGTTCACGCATTGACAATTTAATTGTTATATTTAATTGTTATAATCATTAGGACGGTTTGGTGTTGCTATAATTCGCTCATTTGTAAACGAGAGACCTTTTTTAGAGGATCATCTAACTCATCTAACTCGTTGATTCTCGCAAGAAGTGGCCCAGAAGAGTGCGCAGCATTAACGAACCGGACTCGGAATTAACTGACCGTTCCACGGGCGATACAGACTCGGCAGACCACTTTCACGTGCGCAAACCGCCAGATGTACGACCTCCGTTTTCTTACGTAAAACTCGGGCACCCGTGTAATCATAACCGAATGGCTGTGCAAATGTCGAAAATTTCTCATTTCCGTCCAGCGTGCTGTTTTTGTCGCAATTTCACTCGATGACATTTCATCTTTACGACCGGACAAAACGGACGCTCCGACGGCTTCGGAGATAATTAACACCGTACCCTAGTATTTGATGATTTTATTAGCCTGCAAAGTACATCGTAAATAAAATCGGGATAATTGAATGCACGGCTTTTGTAACTCATACCGCATATTTTGTCTTAAACATTAAATGCGTACAGATTAATGACACATTTTAAAATGCCACATTAGTGGCATCTTTTAATTAAATTGTCGGTTTTATATCGTAGTTTCTAAAATAGGGTTTTAGAAATTTCGTTATCGTAGTTTCAAATTGAAGGAAATTAAGTAAACTTCTAAAATATCTTCTAGCATTTTTCAAATACATCCTATATGTTTGTTGTATATTTATTAACTACTTATGGATACATAATGCTATCTGTATATACATATATGTACAATATATATAATGCTAAAAGATAATTTAAATGTTTCTAATTTGAATTTACTCCAATTTGAATATGATAATGGAATTTCAAATACATATGCTGATGAAAGTTCTCGATTTTGCGTGTTACAAAATAACATTCCTGAAAGAGCCCGATACTGTATCGCCAATCGCGTATACTGCATGAAAAAAATTTACTTTCTATCGACGCAAGTACGAACGGCCTACGAGAAATTAAAGCTGATACTTTGATTACGAAACCCACGTCACTTAGTTCTAGCATGTAAACTTGCCGCTTCTCTGCTCTCACGTAAAAAAAAGAAAGAAACATGCAACCACAAGAATTTGTCTTTGTAAAACTATTCAACTTGTAACGAGTGTTTAAAAAAAATTTACTCGATTGGTTTTGACATGTTACTTACGATTAGCAAATATCTCGGATAGACAAATCCGGAGTCGTAAACCCGTAATCGCTTTGTATTTGCTTTACCATGCATTAACATAGAACTGAATGGAACAGATGTAGCATTAGATGTCTCGGAGCGATGGTAATTCATGTACTACGTGATCGTCGAACCTTCCTTGATATCGATCTTCCCCTCTCGATCCTCCCACGACGCTTCCATTCATTCATGCGCCCAATAGATGTGTACGGGAGAACGATCGTTACAATAAAATTTTATTTTCCTCGAAATAAATATAGATATTTATAATTATAGATGTATTACAATATTTTAAGATGTGAGGAAAAATAAAAATATGAAAATTGAAAATATTAATTGATTTAAATCAAACTTTTTGCTCAGTAACTCTCTGTAATTTAATTTAGCGCAGAAATCTCAATATTTAGAACTAAATTTAAATAGAGAACCAATAATTTTCATATAATTCAGAATAAATTTTTCGTTGTGATATAACAAATTTGATATAATAAAAGTATTTTGTTTCTTTGTCATGATTATAATATACAGTTTTGCATTAAAACCGGACGAACCAGAATGTTCACAGCGGGGAAGGGACAGTATTGCCCGCGGTCTGCTTCGAAAATAAACAGCCGAGACTAACAACCGGCAAGAGTAAAAGTAAATTTAAGCAGCGCAGGTAATACTGTCTTACGTCTGTATGCGTATCGACCCGCGAGTACACACGGTGTGCACGTTGGAAAGCACTTATTTTCAATTTATATCAAAATCAAAGTCGAATTCAGGAATTGAAATCGATTGAATTTCGACACTGTTTTGATATGTTCATTTTAGATCATAATTTTTTAGAATATTTCATTTTTTATATTTTGAAATTATAACTTTTCGGAACGCTGTTTCATTTCTGAAACTTTATGATTACGATTTTTCGGAATATTGTCCATTCCATTCCAGTCCATTGTCCTCCGAAAAAATATGGTAATCCTTCCTTTCTGCATATATCATTTATAATATGATCGTACTTTTAGGGCCGATTTTTCCAACTTCTTGGTAAGCTAATTAATAGTTAAATCATACGTTTGAACTTGTTTAATTTAAAGATTAAAACAAAGACAGAAGGCCCTTAGTTATTTGTTATTGTCTACTGAAAGATGGTAATAATTCGTTTGTTTCTTAACCGGATATAAACCCGGATCTTCGGCACAGAAAACAGACGCACCACTCTCTCCGCTACGATTTCCACCGGAATATTGTTACACTTCTCAAATTTCAGGGTTGTGGCTTTTCGGAATATTGCATATTCATCATATCGTGATATAATATCACGATATAACGAAATATGTATATATCAAATATACGTCATTGCCCTTGTGGATAAATATAGCGTTTATTTTCGCGCAATATTAATGAGAACAAAAAAATTAATCCTTTGAAATTATATCATTTTCGATTTTTATTTATTAAAGTTAAAAGTAAAGTCGGTTTTATTCAATCTTATTGAAGTAAGAGGATACTGGTTGCCTTGGGGATGATTACGTAGAGTTTACGCAACTATTCTTTACGCTAAGCGTTCTGAACTTAACAAAGTTAACATTTAGAAGAAATAATAAGTACAAGCACAATAATGTAGTAATAATCTTTCTAATAATTATAATTCTCGAATCACGACAAGTCACGTAGTTACAAAGTACTTTTATTAGGCATATAAACATGCGTTGTAATTTTCAAATATATACACCCGATTTTATCTGGTATATTCTTTAAATTTCTTATTAAGGTGATGCTGGATACCGACATTACAGTCATTTTTTACTGCAATCAATTATCGAAACGGCTTTACGGATTAAAAAATCCTTTTACAGGAATAAAGTACGTACTAAAACAACTCCTGCTGTTCTCTAAATAATTATTTTAATAATTATTTAAATAATTAATTTAATTATGTAATTTTAGAGAATCGCAGGATTTGTTTTAGTACGTACTTTATTTTTCCTCCGTAGGATTTTTTAATCCGTAAAGCCGTTTCGATGATTTATTGCAGTAAAAAATGAACTGTAATGTCGGTATCCAGCATCACCTTAAAAGAAGCCTTTTTCATATTTTTCAGAATGGCAAGGACGCTTTCGTTGAGCTTAGTAGTGGCGTTACTGCTGATATTCGTTGTTACCGAAGCTTCTCGTGGACAGACTAATCAGGTAACTAATTATACATAATTTACATAAGCGATAATAAGTAATTGATATGGAAGATATATAATGTCTATCCTTCTAATTTCACACGTATAAATAATCGTTTTAGAATTATACCCAATAGTGATATAATGCATCGTGGAATATTTTTTCAACCTAAAATTATCCGGAAGGGAGAAAAAACGGTTTATGCACATGCACTCGGTAATTAGAAGGCGAGTAGGCATAAATATCATTTTGCACACGTCGAAGGATATTGTATATGTATAAATTTTAATTTTCAACGCCTCAAGTTACGTGAAATTACATAAACGCAAGATAAAAGACGCGAAGACGCAAATTAAAAACATCAAGGATTTACAGGAGCAATTGTCTATAAATTAATGTACACGAAATACACATGAAGACCGGCAAGATCCGTTTTCCACGTGTGTTTTGTGTCAAGGATGCGCGTTTGATGCCGGGCGTTTACGACATTGCATTGCATTTGTTTTTCTTTCCTTTTTTTCTTCTTTTTTCTACGAAGGCCGTCGACCCAGCGGAACGAGTCGATTCGTATTATTCGACTAAATCGCACAGGTGAAGTTGCACGCGGTTCACGATGCTCAGTAATTAGAGGCCGAGAAAGGAAGCAGTTCCCTTACTAGATAATTACTTGTATAACAACGAAAAAGAAAATCTTCGTGAATAATTCACGTGACTCAGACACTTCGTTTCTTATTCAACTAAATTAAGTCGCACATTACATTATAATTTAATTTGAACGTAGCGTCATCTTATTGCTCCAATTGTGTACAGAATTCAAGGTTTCACTTTGATAACAGATTCTTTCATCAATTTGTAATTTCCTTAACTTCCTTAAAAAAGTATTGAAAGCATTAGCAATTTTCGTGTTAAAAGTGATTCAAAATTTTCAAGAAATGTAATTGAAAAAAAACAAAAATGCGTTACTTATTTAAATTCAAAATTCAAAATGTGCTTTCTCTAAATTTTAATTTATGAATAAAATTATGCAAATTATTTGAACATATAAACGTTGTATAATCAAATAATGATTATTTTTGTGATATTTTTCAAGTAAAATTCTATATTAAATTTGTTAATAAATTCATTATTAAAATTAAATTATAGTGTTCTAGAATATAAATGCTATAAAATAAAATATAATGTCGCAAATTTATACAGTAACATTAATATTGTTGTTACATATTGAATAATTATAATTTATACAATTGGAACGTGACGACAAATGAAAGCATGATATCGTATAAAAGAGAAACTAGAAGTATTTTGCGCCTTGTCAACGTGATGAGTCATTCGTCTTTCCCTCTCGATTGAATGTCCAGATTTCAGCTATTCGTTTTGCATTTGCCTATAATAATACTATTACCAGGAAGAACTCGGACGCTTTCGCCGACTCTTTCACTGTAAAAGTTGTTGAAACGAGTTGAAACGTGATGTATGGTAATAATCGTCCTTCCGATTCATTAAAAATAAGAGAATTCAGATTAACATATATTTTTTGACCGTATGTATAGAGAAGTTCGACTATACGGCTAACACGTGATTGGAATTGATTGGCAAGATGTAAAATCGTGAAGAAAACTTTCTCAACCTTTCAAAAGTTCGCGTATTATCCTTTACACGTTGCTTTTTGCTAAATAATTTGAAAAAACATGACATCATTATTATTCAATTCTTTTAACGAATCGTTAGACATGTTTAAAAGATATAGCGCTACTTAAAATAGTGATTTAATATAATGATTGCATAATATTAATTATTAATTCTTCGTAATTTAAGAATGTTATTTAATCATGAAGAGATAATAAAATTTTAACAAAATCTAAATGAATTTTTGTATGAGATCAAGTAACTCGTAAGAATTAAGAAATAGGTATAACATATACTTCACGAGTTTATTACTCTCTAATGCACGTTTTATTCGAGATGAGCATAAAATTCCATATGAGTATAAATCGAATATAAAATTACGAAATCAGAAATTTTCATCATCTTTTAATATTCTGTTCATTATAGATATCTATTATATCTACCATATCTACATTAATTCCCTCGTTTGACTGAATTTTGCACATTAAGATTAATCATTTATTATCATTAGCCATCAATCAATGAACGTACGTAGACTTCAACACATAATGCAGTTGAAGTTCAAGCGAACGGCAGTGATTCGATGCGCATGAACTTCTTGCTTATTCCTTCATATTCAGTTTTATATAACAATTTTCACGACAGAAATATACTTATATATATTCACGATAAGGAAACTTTTATAAAAATTGATTTTGAATAAATATATTATATATAAATTATATATATTATATATATATTATATATAAATATTATAAATATATTATAAATAAATATAGTTTTTATAACATATAATGATATTAATAATAAAATTAACAAAGAGAAAGAAAGGCATTAACAATTAGGCATAAATATTTTAATCCAGGACTCGTTGTCTTCTAATTCGTACACTCTTATTTCGTGCATTATCATCATTGATTACAGGATGTAATTCTTACATTTATTAAATGTGTAAGGATTTCACGCACCAATGTAGGTATCGAGGCCTGCGCAACAGATACAGTACAGAACACATATAAATGGAGTGAGAGGATAAGAAGAAAAAAAGAGATCGCAAGTTTGCATGGACCACGCCTAGTCGTGCGCCATTCGCTTTTAGCGAACGTTATATACCGCGTGGTCAAAAATAGTTTTCCCGTGCTCACTCCGTTTCAGTTGTTACAGTTTCATAATGTTACAGTTCGATATGACCAAATATAATAAATACAAAATAGAATATAATTGAATGTTACAATTGAATTATAGCTTGAACGCCATAGTTTTTGTCGTCAATTTTCAAATAGATGGCATTAATTATAATTTTAATTATCAACTTAATAATCTAATTTTTAAAAATATCTTCTCCTTTTTTGCTATACTTATTGTTATATTTAAACATAGTAAGTAAAATGGAATGTAATAATGTTACAGTTGCGTATAACACGAATATTACAATTCTCATTTGACAAGTAGATCGTATTAATCGCAATCTACTCAATTATCTTTTTAATAATCTAATTAATCAAGAAGTCAATGTGAATCCCGAAGAGAATTGATATTGACGATGCTACCTAATCGTTAAATTTCAGAATAGATAATTTCGTTTTCATTAGTATTCGCGATTATCTTTGCTAGCGAAGCAACGCATATTCCTTCAGTGAATGTAAGCGCGACGTTGATAATTATCTGCTGTGCGCATCGATGATCATAATCTAATGGAAGCAAGAGCGAGATGATTTTCTTATAGATTTAATGGCGCGTTACGTAAGGTAAACTACTTATTCCAGGACAGCATTTTTTTTATCACTGGCTATAAGTGGCTCCTTGCAAAGTGTCTTCGACATCTTTTCTTTCGTCATAATAGCGAATAATTTATGTAATGGTATGAAGATCTCGCGATTTGTAAATCGTTCCGACAAAAATCAGTGCATAATAGTTCAAGGCAGACGTCTCTTACCTCATATATAATATTCTCATTATTTATATTCTCAGGAATGTAGTTTAATAGAGCATTCTTGAATTAAACATAGAGATGTACTCGGAATAATTACGATAAGGCTAGATATCAAGGTAGATTCTGCGCATTATTTGTTAGAGTTGTTTAACATTACAATAAAGCTTTTCTATTGATCCGACATTTTATGATCTATATACTGATAAGATCAAAGAATATAATATGCTGATTGTGAATTGTATGTACGGATCAAATTTTATACATGAGCGAAAGTATTCAAATCATCAATGAGAATTTATATTCGGATTTGTCGATCTTATTTCCTGATCTCCTGTCTTCGAACAAAGTATCGAAGCGTCTTGTTAACGTCGCAATCAATCCTACAAATGGATGTAAATCGCGAGGCTTTTTTGCTTTCGATTTTTTTTTCCCAGATGGTTGGTGCGAGACCTCTAATTAGAAACGCAAATTATGCAATACACCCGAGTAATACGTTGTGATCGATATCTAACAAACGCGTTCGTTACGCACCTCGGGACTGCACGCGTCGCAGTACCGTACCCGAAGAAACAGCTTTATAATTTAGCTTCACGATTTACAATCGACATTTCATACAATCGTTGCTTTCGTTCGATCTCGAAACGCTCGCACGGGTTGCGTATATCACGCTAAATGCGCTCCTATGCGATGTTTTATTGAGCGTATGTGTACACAAACGCGATGGCCAGCAAGTGTACGTCGCAGACGGATGTAGCACGTTGCACAAGCGTACGCGAGTGCGATCTAAATCGAGTTTTCCATCGGAGAAAGCGCTTCTTCTGCATCGTTTACTTCAGCAGACTTCCTGATTTATTTGCTATATCTCGCGCTCCCCGTCTCTTCTTTATCTACTCCAACAGCTTCATCTAAACGTTGCCCGCGAATGGGATATACATCCATGAAAAAAAATTGCAATCGGACTTTGACACTTTGTCGCTCTGCGCGATACTGTTACGATATAATAATTAAAAAGCATAAAGATTCAAAAGATTGCAACTAATTAATTTCCGGAGTTAATTAAATGTCAGAAATAAATTTATAACTTATCTGTGGAAGAAATATGGGAACAAATTTCTATATTACATACTGGAGTTATCTAGTATATAATATTTTAAAAATAATATATTGAATATGTGTCGAAACTGAATAATATTTTTCTTTATTTACATATAGCAATATATATATATATATAAAGTTGAAGTAAATAATAATATAATACATTTAATATCTTCTTAATTGTATCAGCGATATCGTATCGTATCGCTGCGCGCGTTAAACTCATTGTTAGTAATGACCCACTTACAGTAAGTGTCTGAGAGCTGCCTGCAATCAATTCTAACGCAAAGCAGTTACACACGATGGTAAAAGCGCGTTTTCTTACTCGTTTTACCTGTAACACTCGACGAACACTAGATCGTTAGCAACACGATTCCAATGATCTTAATTAATTGCGAGAACAAGCGTTTATTGTTCGCGGTTGATTCAGTTATCTGAGAAGTAACTCGAGAGAAAATTGCGCTTGTTGAAGGCTACTTCCTTGTGACGATCGAAATTATTTACAATGTACGAATATGCGTAACGCAGGAAATGCAAATGCCAATAAATCTCTTTCTCGCGCAGAGAAGTTTCCGCTATCTTCTCTCCGTAAATAATTTAAGCGGCAAATTGTTGCACTTTACCGTACAGCATTGAAGCTTAAGCTTCGACAGATTCTTCATCACGGTTACGCAACGTAAGTCTTTTACGCAATGCATTATAAGTTCAACTTTAACCCCTTTAATGAGATCCAATTTTTTTCCTCGCGTCAGTATGTCTTATTACAAGACAACTTCTGAATTGAATGGAAAGCGCAGTCAGGCAAAACGAAGGCAAAAACGCAGTCAGCAGAGGCTGATATAATTTAGTTAGATTTAGGTGTTTCGTGTATAATAACTTAAATTAAGACGCAAGTTAAATCTTTTTTGGAGAATTTATATTATAAAAGGTGAAATTTTTATTGCTGTCATATTGATTTATGATCCGTGGAAAAAAAATATTGTGTCATAATTTGATCAAATAAATCATTATACAATATGCTTAGCTTTTTTCGAAAGTTGTAGTAATATTTTATGACTTTCTCTCGTTTCTTCTTCTCAATTTCACAAAGAACTTAAATGTCAAATATGAAACTATCCATCAAATGGATTGTATATTGAACAAAGAATAAAGGCTTTTGATACATATGCATAACTATTTCGCAAGTGTTTCATTAACATACAGAATATGTCGATACATCGTGTTTTTTTGGACAGATTGGACATCGGTAAAAGAACTTTCTCTTTTTTAGATTTCCAATAATGGTTTCCGCATTTCGACGAATACATAAAATCGAGGTTAATTTTAAAGAGCCGCAAAGATTGAAACATAAATTAATTCCGCCATATTCAAGACGTGATAATTATCTTGAAAGGCCAGAAGTCGAAAGATAGTATAAACCTATCCACGTCATTTATGCTACACTCAACTTTGTAATGTTTGCATATGCTCGAGTGTCCTTCAAGTATCGTTCGATTTCGCTTGTTAACAGGAAAAGTTGCTTTACATTGCAACGTTTAAACTCTTAGTCAAGATTATTGCATTCAAGTGACTTAATCCATGTTTGCCAGGTGCAGAAAGCTCTTTGATATCAATTGATCATCGACGTGATGTAAATATTTTTCTATTATTAGCATTTAATATTATCACACATTAATTTTATAATTTCAACCGTAAAATTAATATATCAATTATATTAACTGTACCTTTTATTTATTGCAACTTAACAAAACTATGCGTATAAAAAATTATCTGTTTCAGGTTCAAAATATGTTCATATTATATAATATAAAACATTATTATGTTACATAATAAAAAAAATAATATAATATAATAAAAGAATCCCCCCCCCCCAGAAAAGAATCAATCCCATTTCTCCTCAGGGAATGGGTCCAGCCCGAAGAGCGACCTGAGGTTGTAGGCGTCGTCCAGAGGTATGTCTTGGAACCCTTCGTTTAGAGAGCGCTGCCCGTGCCTCCGCTCGTACCGCTTCCAAAACATGTGGGAGCGATTGGCGAATCC
>VBVR01004740.1:0-13075 GCA_011638315.1 Tetramorium parvispinum | reverse complement strand
AATTATTTAAATTATTCCTAACCTTGAAGAAGTTTGCATAAATAGAATCCACTAGACCGAAGAAGATTAGAATATTTTTATAAATAGCGTAATCCTTGGCGCTTGGTTCCATAATGGTCTTCGTAGTGGCTGAAGGGGACACGTAACGTTGATGTGCGAGAACGAGTAATCGATTGAGGTGTGTAAGTCTATGAGATTTCCAACGAGCGGGTGTAAATAGAAGTAGCGAAAGGGTGCACTGATACAATGGTCCTTCTGCTTCGTAACAGCTATCGAGCCACGCCGAGCCTGATGGTACTTCTAGGTAAGTCATTAAAGCTTTATCCTCTCTAGTTGCCGATCGTGTTCTGCAAAAACAAACATGAATTTGTACTATTGACAACACAACTTTTGTATTAGCTTCTTACTATCTTTATTTCCAATTTTGTAATCGTCGAGTCTTCTTTTTTTTCATTATGTATATATATATATATATATATAATTCCTAATATTATATCAAAATATACTTACGTATTAACCACATACAGAGCCATGTGTATTAAATACGGCACTATATGCATATTCGATTGGGGACCTCCACCACCCGTGTCCTCGTGGAAACTCTTCTCTTGAGCAAATCGCAGAAGAAGCAGCTTCAGATCGTGAACAGTCGAGGAATAAGATATATCGCGGTGACTAGTGCATTCTTGCAGATAGGTATTATGCCTAGCTAAACAGCTGGCGAATGCAGATTCGGGAACTTGCGGGCCCCACAACGGCAATAGTCCATTGCATTTCGTATTAGCGTTCTGTAACGCCGCGCTTTCCCATTCATCTCTGGCGCGTGCCAAACGCACTGCAGACATATGGCAGTCTACGTGGACTACGTTGAAATGTGTGACAGTCGTGTAGCCCACAGTTTTTCGTTGCTTTGTCTCAAATTCTTCTACGTTGCAGCGCTTCGTAAATGTATAAACACCTAACACCTGTAACAAAACACCAATAAATTTCAAAACAACGATAAACAACATGATGATTAAATGAAATAATGAAGAAAAATATTTAACGCTTCTAATAATAAAAAATATATAATAATGTATATTCTCGCTAAAAGAAATCAATTCCAAATTTCCTAAAATAGAACGTTGAATGTTCACGTGTCTCTAATTTTAAGATGTGTAACGAAAAGAATAGAAGATGTATTACCATATTTGGTTTAAATTTGTATCCTTCGCGGCAGATAACACAGATCAGTCCAGTTTCATCGCCCAGGTCTTCCATCTGCTGAAGAATCGTTCCACTGGCGGTGACTTGGCCCTTGTCATTCGTTTGCATACCAAGTGCACCCAATTGTCTCTCACGCATCGCCATAGCTAAGCGTTTCTTCTCGCTACGCGTGTGCTGGCGAGCTTCTTCAATGAGTTCGGCTACTCGTTTATTGGTACATAATGCTTCCAACAAATTCTCCGCTAGCGAGCCAACGTGTTCGTTTGAAGACACTTGTTCTAACCGATGGATGATGCTAATTGTTACTTGCGAGACTGTCAACTACAATAAAAAAAAATTATTCCAACGTCATATACCAACGAAAGAATTATGAAAAATAGAATATATTATATTACCTGAGTCGGTTCATGATCTGTAGCTAATCCCGTGAGGAAACGTAGAATATACTTTAGAGCTGGTTTAGATATAAATTCCTTCAGCTCGTCGCTATCTGTGCGTAACAGCGTGGGTTTAACGCATGGGGCGTGCACCTGCAAAAACATAGGAAAATATTCATTAAAAATTCATATATAACATATTCCTTGTACTTATATCGCTTTATACTTACGGTAATATATTCAAAAGCATCTTTTACTATGCCCATGCTTATGATATAATCTTTCAGCGTATTACCAATAGCATTTCGTTCAATGCCTTGAGTGAGTATACAGAACAGTTCTAGCTTCTGCTCATCCTCAGGCGTGTGTTCGAAGTCGAATTTGTAAAAGTTTAATACAGGTTTGAAGTAATCACACAGGAGTGCCATTTTCTCTTTATTGCCGTAAGTCAACGCCGCCAAGACTCTTGCGAGGTGCGCGAGCACGCTAGCACTTTGCCTGACTGCCGTGGACTGCGTACACGATAAGAGTGCCTTGATATGTTCCGGACCACCGAGAGTGCGCGAAAATGCTTCGAATGCACTGAATGGTTGCGATGCCGCGTTCGCCAGTATCGTTTCCATAATCTAAAAACAATGTTAAACATATAACTCATAATAAAAATATCTTCTTTATTATCAAGAGACACGATAGTGTCTCTTGCCAAGTAACGCAAGATATCCCGAGTATTTTTATGCGAAATTACACTTACGTCCAATAATTGTTCCGTAATTTTTGCTTGAGAATTTTCCGACTCTGTGGCGAGACAACGTTGAAGAACATCCAAAAATACAGTTACTGCTCCCAATTCGGGTTTGCTTAGAACCTCTTGGTTCTTCTTGACCTTCACGCACAATCTGAACAATTTCAATAACACCTGAAGAAGAGGTCTTGCACGATTCACGTCGTGTATTGCTGCCAATCTGTCCAACATGACTTGAAGACCACCGCAATCTGCTAGTACATTAGCCATTTTATAAACTTCTTCGTTGTTCACCTCCTGCTCACTGCTGGCATTCAAAGTTTCAACAAATTCTTCAGTTGCATCTCCAAGCAGGCCACGCATACGATATATTACGCGCATAGCATCGCATTCGCCACCTTCCAACACCCAAATCTTCTTATAAACCTGGAAAGATAAATAAGAAAGATAAGAAATTATATTCACACTCTTATAGAAATAATATAATTTACTAAAATTATTCATATAGAATATTATTATTCATATAATAATACTATTCATATAAAAAGAGCAGCAATAAACATAATATTAATATCTTAAGATGAATTTTACATTTTTACAAAAAAACTAAAATAAATTTTTACCTCTTTGACAGGAAGATCAAGACTGATAATTTTGTTATTGACGAGAAGTTCCATTCCATTATCGTCCTCCAAAAGTGCAACTAACTCGCAATCTTGACAAATTTTATTTTTGACATCTCTCATAAGTGGACCGAGACCAGGTTCTAAGCTGCTATAAGGATTTCCCAACATTCTTCCCTACACAAATATTTAGAAACAATGAATGTAAAAATCCTTTATGTAAGCATAAAGATTTTATTCCGAAACCAACACGCGAACTCACTTGCAAGAAATCTTCCTGCTGTGGATCCTTCTCAAGTGTCAAGAAGAATTCTCCGATATCGTTTTCCTCCGGATAGATAATCGAACATAATCTTTCAAATATAAACACTGGAGTACGAACATCTTGAGGATTCTGCTTTTGTATTGTTTCAACGCAGATTGCCATGAATGCCTTAGTTTCCTCTTCAGTGCCTAATACATACGGTAAACATTTATCCTCGTACATACAAGCAGTAATTATTGAAAAAAAAATCTTAAAACTCTGAAATTATTACCGGTAGTCATTTCTTCTAACAGTTCCAACAATTTCTCTTGCGTATCATCGATTAGTCTAGTACGCTGAACAACGAGTCTTCTAAGTGAGAGATAACCGTTTAGCACCGCGCCGACTAATCGGCCCTTATATTGCTGCTTAATATTCTCCTGTTCCAAGAAAGTCGCCAAAAGTTCCGTAAGCATTTTCAACGAGTATCCCTGAGCAAGATCGCTAGTCAAAGTAGTCTCTTCTAGCCTGTGCAATTCCTCTATTTCTCGGGTCAAGAGTTCCGCCAATAAAGTCATTACACCGCGTATTGCCAGGAATTGTTTCCAAGGCGACTGTCTGATTAAACTTTGATACAACGTGAGGAATTCGGTGCTGCTCTCGCCGGCGGTACGTAATTCTTCCAAGTAACACGTCAGCAAAACGAGAACCTCCTTTTTTCTCTCTATGCCTTGACATAGGCTCTCAATCATATTACAAGCAACTTGCCGTGCCAGACGAGAACTGGGATTAAAGAGAACTTCCTTCAACCAAGCACCGTCTGACAGTCTCAGCGGTTGAACGCCTTGATGCCTCATGCAACGCTGATGCCACCTGTGTCCGTATTTTTCCATCAAATACAACACGCGAGCCTCTTCCTGAAATAGAATCACGAAGGCACAAACAATGAATCAGAATATTTATAGCTCTCTATTATCTTTTCGTGATGAATATTACATAGTTATATAAAACAGTAATTATGATTTCTTAACACAATCTCTTACTTTCATTAATTCGAATTTTAATTTACTCATTTTACTATGTAACCAACCTTTTTAAGAGGTTTAGCTGTAGATGGTTCCGTTTTTTTAGCCGGCATGCGGCGAAGCCATTCGGAATACGAATGCTTGGGATCGCCGCTGATCCATTTACCCACATCAATACTAACGTCTTCCGGCGGCTGTACAGTCGCCAGAGACTCGATAGTTTTATCCTGAAACCAAAATCATGTGAAAAAATATACATTATATATATTACCAAGATGAACTACGTTCGAATGCTTACTTTATTTTTCTTTGATACCGGTTGATCGGGTTTAATGAGACCTTGCAGAATTTTCAGACATGGTAATATGATACTTTCCATTACGACGGGACTTTTCGACTCCTTACAAGCCGTTAAAAATAGTTGCATTACACATCGTAATTTCTGTTCCCAGCATGAGTCTTCTTTTTGTACAAGTGCCGCGAGAAGAGCCATTTCGTGTCGCACGGCGACCGAGAGATTAGGAGTGGCGACTCGTCCGCGAAGTGTTAGCGTGATTCGATTAGTCAGAAGCGAGCATATCTCTTTGGTCGACTGCGCATTATCTCTCGTGACGAGGCACAGCAGTTGTCGCACGTCCTCTTGCATTTGTACCGTACCCTTTCGCAAATTGTGCTCTACGAGTTCCTGAATTAGTCCTTGTTTGCACAGAACATCTCTGGCTACACTCTTGGTGGCTAATGCGCGTAATAGTATCAGGCAGTGTTCCGTTGCGGCGGATGCACAACCGTAACAGCGTCCGACTGGTGAAACTATTGTCTCGTCCTTCGTAACATCATTCGCACTGGATGAACCGTAAGACGATTGCGAACTACCCTGGCCACGTTGATTTCTGTCATAAGCAACGAGCTCCCTGCGGCAGGCTAGAACGCGTTGGATAATTTTGCTTAGCTCCTCGAAAGAGGTCTTGCACTCGCCGCAGTATCTTTGAGCAAGTAACTGAATCGCTCTGTTCACCTGAGTACTACCAGATACCTGTATACCATCTTCCAGTCCTCGATCTAAACGATGCTCAGATATTTTAACGAGAAGCATTTCCAGTGTAGGTTTATTAGATATCAAAGTTTTGTATACACGATCCGCCTTCTCTAATAGAGTATTGATAGTCGCCACTGTTTTCTTTCGATCATCATCGTTTTCTATGGGATCAACGGCACAGCATGGTCTGCCGGTCAGGGTATAATCGAACTTTGCGTATTTGCAGAATCCGCAAGCGTGACACAAAAATGGATCTTTCTCATCGTAATTAATCGCACGGCACTTGTGGCATTGAAAGACGTTTTCGCCGCAATTTGCGCATATGCCAGGATTCGCCGGTACGCTAGCGGAACATCGCGGGCATTGCAACGTCTCGGATGAGGCTTGAATGTTCTCGTAAAAATCGGCATACTCAATCATAAGATTACAAGCTACTATCGGCAGCGGGAATTCCATCTTGACTTCCGTCTGCCCCTGAGCAAGCGTAATCTTCTTTGCCTTATGCCACATAGCCGGTTTATTTTTCAATTCTACAACAGCCTGCACTGACCGATTGTTATAGTAAACATTGATAGTACGAACCATCTTTGTTCGCTTTAGATCGCCTATACGAAGAGTGATGCGACTGATGGTGTGACTGCCGACTAGCTTCACGATCTGTGTCGTCGTTGTAAATTTGGAATCTACTTTAATCGACGACAGCTTGATCGTTGCCATCGGTACTTCGGGATTATTGCATACGAGACAAGGCTCACTCTCCAAGTAATAGCCGTCCAATTCAACAAATTGTGCCAGATTTACATAAAGATTCGCATTAGGATGTCGTGCGAGTAACTGATTCTGCGCGTGTAAAACTGCAACTGCCTGTTCCATGTACGTGTGCATCTTCTTTCCAGCATGCGGCGTTTTCAAACAGAAGTATCCAAGTAAATCGACAAATTGTGCCGCCTTTCTTCCATAAGCTGGAACCAGAGGCCACAAACGCCATAGAAGATCCAACAAGACTTCCTGATCTGTCGGGCCACAATTTCTAAAATCAAAAGAAATACATGTTTTATTCTTTATTGTAACATTATATTATTGTATTTCATATTTGTATCTATTTTACTTTTATTTTGTTCAATAATTAAATTTTTTTTAAATAATAAGATTGATAACTTACTTATAAATTGCTAATATAAGAGAATGTGCTTGCAAACGAACGTTCGTATTGTTTGTTTCAAGAAGGAAAGTTTGTATAAATTTCATCAGCAATGTGGGATGCACTTGCTTTTGAATTTGTTCAACTAAAGTCAAACACTGTGCCTCTTCGAATTTTGCCTCTGTATCGGAATCTTCTGATTTTTCGCGCTCACGCCTCTCTTTCGTACCAGTTGTCGATTTCGATTCCTAATTTAAAAATTTATATGGATATTAACACGAATCAGGGAAAAAATAAATTCTCGTTTAATAATACAATTATATAATTTGATATATTCGTTATATTTACCTTTGATTTAGCATCCTTTGCTTCTTTAGACTTATTATTTGAGCAAATAGCACATTGCAACAACTGAAGCACAGTAGGACTCACACCTTCATCTAAGAGTGTCGATATAGCGAAGAGATACGACAAAACTGTGTTCTGTTTTAAGCAAAATCGTTGCCAGTTTCCTGTGCGACTAGTAGCAATTTCCACGCAGCATTTGAGATGTTCAATCAATTCCACCAAGGAATCGTAGGGTAGATTGATAGAATGTGGACGAGCATGCAGCGGATCATAACCGCCGGTAGTGCAACACTGTTGTACAGACTAGCAACAAAATTTGATAATTCAGACTTAGTTTACAATTATTTTACTATTTTTACTTTAATACAAAATTTTATTTAATAAAAGCGTATTATATGATAAAATCATACCTGTACGTGAGATATTAGAGCATGAAGATCTCGTAACTGTCTGTATTTTTCCTTATTACCACATATGAAAAGCAATAATTTACGCACTTGTCGTCTAACAAATGGTGTTTGATACGACATCATGTATTCACAAAGATAGAAATACCATGGCTGCACAAATTAATAAGAAATTATTAATTATCTGTTTTTGCAAACAAAGAAAAAGCTGCTATTAGAAACCTATTAGTAATTACCTGTTCGAATGCAGGCTGCACTACGGTACTTTCTGCGTACTTGTGCACTTGATACGGCAATCGTAGTACCATTTCCGTTAATAATTGAGGATAAGGTTCAAATACATCGCCAGCATGGCCCTTAACATATTGCCGCAGAAAGAATGGTGACATATCCGGAGGCGATGTGGTAAGATGTTCCTTGAGTAATTGGCCTCCAATCATAGTACCGGATTCTTCTGTATTGGTACTAATAAACAAAACATATTCATGAAAGTAAGATGATGCATGGCTCTCCGTGTGAAAGCGATAAACTTGTAATCGACAGATTCTTGGTTGAATTTTGACTTTCGTTCTATGTGTCTCAATTTTACAGGTTTTATAGTTAATTAAAAAATAGTGAAGGAATATAAGTTTAATATTCTTGAGATTTATATTTCAATAAGATTTAAATAATTAAAAAAATGATATTTGTGAAATAGTAATATTATAAATTATGCTATTGAGATTACTGACCGTACATGTCGAAACTGAAATAAACTTACGTTTTCCAATAGTCAAGTAAGGCCTGTAATAACGTTAGACAATAGTCGATAATACCAGCTTTGCTGAGTATCGCAGCAGTAGTTTGTGAGACGAAGTTCGGGTTGTCCGAGGGAGTCTTCGCGGCATATTTCGAACGAGACATAAGAACACCTAAAAAAATGGTAATAAATCAATAAAAAATATATATATATATCAGATTAATATAAATCTATAATTGAAATAGATAATTATTCACTTACTTAGTAAGCGCATAATAACTAAATGAACTTCTCTCTTGTTGCTACGCTCGCATATGTTATTTGTATCAGGCTTGTCCATCTCCAGTTCTTTCACGAGCATTTGCAATAAACGTTCTATGCAAGCTTTATCTCTTTCGTCTTGACCATCGAGATCAGCAGTTAACATTAACACAACCTGATAGAAAATAAAAGCTTTAAAGACTAGCTTTCAACTTAGCTTTCATGATATACGATTAGTAATATTAAAACAATACCTGCATAAATGGAATGGCAAGCACTCCTCGAACATTTATTAAATTAGGCACAAATTGCGTAAATCTGTCCAACAATAAAAGTCGAATAGCGTGTAGTTTCACAGTAATCTCGCCAGTTGTGTCACTTTCCTGTTCAACGCCCTGTTCTTGTTCGGTACCTTCTTCTTGCTCAGTAGTCTAATCATAGTGATAAAAAATAATTTATAAATATAATACATATTTGTATTGCTTATTTAATTGATTTCACGGTTTCTCATGTTGAAATTTCTAAAATTCTATTGTCAGACAGAACCGATAAATAATAATAGATATGCAATCTAAATGTATGAGAAAATGTATAAAGAAAATTTATTATAATAATATATGATTACTCAGTCATAAACTTTTGAATAAAGTAATGATTACTGTACTATCAGAGTCCCAAATAAAGTTACTTAAACTTCAGAGTCTCAATGGACTGCGGTTTATTTAACAAGGTAAAGCTTTTATTTATTCTAAATAATTTTAGTTCCTATAATCTATCCAGTCATTTAAAAAATTAAAATTTTTTTTATGATTTCTATACAAAATGTTTCTTAAAGACCGTCTACTAATTATATAGTGTTATTTCTTATCAAAAATTGAGTTGAAAAATCCTGAATCATTTTTTCTATAATGCTTAATGAAGCAGTAATTATTGAATAAAATTAATCCAATCAGCATTCTTTAGACAAATATATGTCAGTGAGTGATAGTATACGTGAGTACTTTGTTACTAACAATAAATCGCCACACATATTACAAAATATGCTGCTCTGATGTACTCACAGTTAAAATTAAAGACGTTGATTGGATTGACTTTATTCAATAATTACCTCCTTTATTAGAGAAAGCATTAGAGAAAAAAATACTTTAAAACTTTTAAACTTAATTTTTATAAATAACGCTATGTAACACGTGGGATGACACTCCATGATAACGCGATTGATTAGTAACGAAAGAGGAAATTTTGGGAAAGTTCAAATCACAAGCATCTGGCGCTTTATCCCGCATATACGCGCAAGCGTATTTTGAGGGGCTTATCGATCGGAGACCGGACTTCCCATATGAAGAACGGAAATTTCCATAATCCGAGAACGGCAGGTACAATGGATCTAATTTAAGTGCAACAGGCGGGGTTCACAGAGGATCGCTCCCCTTAGCATTATTATCAACGCTACGTAATTAGTGAGTTCGGTCTTAAGAAGCTGTTGTATGCAAAACCAATATTGGGATATCCATATTACGTTCTATATTCTCCATTCAGACTCCGATAATTAAAAGGGTTCAACGAAGTCTTATAGCACGTTATTAAAATGTTTAATGAAATTTATTCAATCGTATATGATTTGTTCTTTTTTATTTCTTCTGTGGCAGTGTGGGTTAAAGGCAACTTTTGAGAACGGAGGTTTAAAACTTTAATTATTAGTAATTTAATCAAATTAATGAAATACTTTTCGTAAAGTCTACTTTCAATATAATGTAATATTAAAATTGGATTTTATAAAACTTTTAGTATAGTAAATGTATCCTTTTACAGCAATGTAATGCACTAATAAATAAATTCAATCTAATTTTCTCTAATTGTAAGAAATATAAATGCAATAAATTTCGCATATACATATGCATAAATTATGATATATTTTAGCTTTAATGGTTTAATTGTAAGAACAATATGATATGCATTATTACTATCTAAAAATTTAATGATTAATTTGTGAAACACACATAATGACATAATAAAATAAAAATTCGTGATTTGATGAAACTTTCGGTAACATGACATACACATGTGGACAAAATTTAAAAACTTAAACATGCGAAAAGAATTTGGTCAATTCAAATTATCAGACTGGAATTAGAGATTTTATAAAGATTTCAAAAAGCTTCCTTTTTGAGATCACTCATAAAAGGTAAATTATTAGAATTTTTTAATTCAGATCAAACTATGATCAAACAGTTTCAACAACAACGTGAATGATATCAGATGAAACGAAAAGAAAGACACTATAAAGAGAAATAAAAAAGATTTCTATATATATTAACTCGCTAATTAATAAATAAATCGCTATGTCTCCTGCTTTCAAGAATGTAAATCTGCTATGTAATCCTACAGAATACACGGAACTTACAGTGAAAGTTGTGGGTACATCTAGAGTATTAGTTTCAGAGCGTGGCGCTTGATTGACTCCAATTCCAATCGGAGGCATAGCACTGTCAGGAGCATTGTCTCCGTATGCGGAGCTCCTGCCAGAAACATTATGCTCCCCTGTCATGCTGTCAACGGCGCTGCCTCCACTATCGCTTCCACCGCTCTCGCTACCCTTGCTACCACCACTACCACCCTAACATAAAATGTGTCCCAAGCGTTACTATGATTTGTGCAAGTACTAAGACTCTGTTGATCCACGTCCGCATATTTTCGGTGCCATGGCAGAATATGTTAAGATGTAACTCACTTGCTCGGCAGGAGACGTTCGAAGAGTACTACCATCAGTGGCAGC
The DNA here is from genome assembly GCA_011638315.1 of Tetramorium parvispinum. Taxonomy (NCBI): domain Eukaryota; kingdom Metazoa; phylum Arthropoda; class Insecta; order Hymenoptera; family Formicidae; genus Tetramorium; species Tetramorium parvispinum. Next base: position 2,150 of record VBVR01004740.1, on the reverse strand, counting down.
GGTTGAGCCCTCATCGTCAGAACCGCCCGCGGAAGCGGTCGTGTCCGAATAATGTCCACCTTCTTGGGCCTAATTGGAAAAATATCGAATCCTCGATTATCAAATGTAAAAAACTTAACTAAGGTCTAGTTAACTAATCAAAAAAAATCTGAACAGTAACTCTGTCAAAAACAATTTATGCACTGCATACAGAAAAATATTTACCTGGGCAGCATTTGGCACTTGGACCAATCCCTGCGCCGCTAAATTTTGCAAACTTTGCAATGTGGAACCACTTAGATTCTGGAGACTCTGTATACCCTGCAAATTGGGGAAGCCTTGCTGGAATCCTTGCCGCAGTGCTTGCAAATCAGCGGCTCCTTCATGGTCTTGTAAACTGAGGGCTATCGCGAGTTCTACCATCGCTTCGTCATCGGCATCTGGTGGCATATCGAGCAATTGCGGGAAATTACCCGCGCCGAGTAGCGCTTCTAACGGATGATTAACCACTCTCGCCGCAGCCGAATTTTGATTGCCTTCGGCGCCAAGCATAACTGCCACTCTGTCCACTGCCTCGACGGCTTCAATGTCGAATTGTTGTTCCACATCGCGCTCTACCGTGTCTTGAGATGCCTGTGATGGAACGGACACGGATTTTTCTTCGGTTTCAGCAACTACGCCTAAAAAAACACCGATGATGATGAAAAACAAATATATACAGTCGAGTTATTAACTCTTTATCCCAAATTATCCAAAGTTACCTCTACAATATTAAAATTTTTTATACCCTAAATAATAAACTTTTTTATACCTGGAGTACTGCAATTGGGCGGACTAGGTATATACACTCTCCTGCGTCTGTATCTAGGCCTGAGCACTCTGATTATCGCATGCTTGGCGCTAAAACTGATGGTAGTATCTGAAGACAGTAACAACTGCAGATATAATTTTGCAGCTATTGCGGTATTATTTTCAACGTCGCATATTGTGAACGCATGAATTATCTCCACAATTGCATGAACTGTTCCCTCGGTGTGCGTAAGTCCCGGCACGACTACTGGAGCAAGTGCCATATTCTTGGGATATGCCATATGTAGAGACCATAGTATCTCCATTAATTGAATGACTAGATGTTGATTTACATCGGCCTTCGTACTTGAATGAGCTTCTAGGCGATCTTTCTCGAAAACGGGTACTGGAAGCAAACGATTTCAGATGCCACATGTTTGTTCATTTAAGGGGAGATAGCAAATTTGATCAAGTAGATCTTCCTTAAAAAAAAAAAATTCTTGGGGAATTTATTATAAAAAAACTAATAAAGATATTAATAAAAATTACTGCATCCATGTTTATAGCCAAATTTTCATGAGACATTTTTTACTAATACTAAAAAGTGTACAGCATAAGGTTAAAAAAACGTTATTTCAGTATCTTTATTAGTTTCTTTGTAATAAATTCCCAAAAAACATTTTTTGAAGGAAGACTTTATCGATTTGCTACCTTTCCTTAATAACAGTAATGATTTATAATACATACCGGTATTTTCTTCAATTGATTTATTCGTATACTGTTCAGCAAATTTCGCGAGATTATGCGGGCGAGAAATGGCAATAGCACGAACAATAAGTACAAGTCTGTAAAAGTTCTCCGCATCTATATCCGCAGGATCGTTAGCTTCTCTCATTGATTTCAAGGACTCAAGTACATGTGATAACAATGCATGATCCTAAAAAGTGCGCAAAAAAATGTAAAAAAGCGCAATTATTAAAATTGTAAATGGATAATTGATCATCGTATACCTTGTGAAGATGATAACCCTGTTTAGTACTATGAAGAGCAGCTAACAAAGCTGTCGTATGAATTTGCACTGATGGTGGAGTAGGTAATATTAATAAGCGTGATGCGACATCGATAGCTGTGGCTTTCAATGAGGTTTTGTTGTCATCGTGCGAGGATAAGATAAATGAAGATTCCAAAACTTCAAGAACGCTAGATATCATCCTGTAAGTTGTAAAACAATTTAATATTATTATATACATTTATTAGTATAATTGAAATAAACATATAAATGTTACATTTATTAATCAATATAAAGTAATTATTTTTATATGAATTGAATATAAAATATTATATATACATATATGTATATATATATATATATATATATATAT
>VBVR01004739.1:0-13679 GCA_011638315.1 Tetramorium parvispinum | reverse complement strand
ACTACACTTGTCGCCGTCGCTAGGCGGCGATTCTTTCTCGCATGTAAAAATCATCCACGATCTCTATAACAAGGGGATCTCCAGCCGAGTTCTTAGACTTTTCTGCAGCTTAGTGCTGTTAGCCATAACCACTTGGTTGTAACTTTTTTTTTACAGCAAACGGGCTCTCCTAAGCCTTCCTATCTAACAGCCCGTAAATTACATAAATTCTTCACATCTGACGAGAAATATAATTCCCATAATAACGAATGAATGTTTAGGCGCTTCATATGATGTTTTGGTATGTTACCTCATATGAGATCTCATATACGTTCTTATTTAAGATCTCGTAAGAGAGATCGTATGAGTTCTCACAAGAGATTTTTCATTAGGGACGTTACTTCCGTTATTTAAACTGCCAGCTTTACTTGCCCGAGAACGTCGCTTTCTGTATATTAATTAAAAAGTAAAAGTAACGCAACATTTTGATTACGTTAACGAGTTCGCTTTATTCACTTTCACAAATTTAAGAGGATACATGCAGTTACCGAGAGATCTTTTAAAGATAAATGTAAAATTTAATGGACAGAATTAACAATCCTTTATTAAAAACTTAGGATTCTCCGAAGAGATTGTCAATAATTGCCTGCAGCGGAGCTTGTTTAGCGAATCGACCTAATAACCTTGACTAAATAAATCGCGGCGAATTCTGTCCTAAGAAACTAGATCATGCATCGATCACATTTCATCATCGGTGTCTGTTTACGGGAAAACCGGTCATACGTGAAAGTTCGTCTGTAGCCGATTATTCAAGCGGATTCGTGCAGCGATGTTGTGGAGCGATCCAAGTATTTTTCGATTATCCATTGTATGCAAATGCCTTTGAATTTCGATTGGAAATTAAGGACACGTATTCAATCTCTTCTACATCGAGACGCTTTCAGTTCGCTCGTTTTCTAGCCTTTTGTCTAGCTCGTTGTTCAATTGTGCGTACGCTCGCGGCTTTCTTCCCGGATTAGTGATATTCATACGTAGATGAAGAACAAACGGGAAAACAAGAATACTTTGTCAACTTCGTAAAGAGGATTGATGATCGAAAGATCTCACTTTCGTTACTTAAACTGCCTACTTGTCTGCGCGAGAAACGATGCCTTACGTACAGATTAAAAAGTAATTGTTTTCGTCCTATTAACAAGTTTATTCATATTTAATACAGCAAAATTCCTGTTCGCTACTCTAATCTGAGAAATATAAGTACTTTAAGAAACGTGTTCCATGTGAAGATGTCTTGTGTGAAGGGTTCTGTTGGGGTTTTCACGGGGGTAGAGCAGAATATGCGTGTATACAATGTGTGGGAGGTATAAATATAAAAATATTACATACTATAAATATTATATACACATTTAAAGGGGTAATCTTGAGCGTGTACCGGAGAGAATACAAGATGACAACTGTCGAGGAGCTCGCGCCGATCGCGAGGGATTTACAGTTCTCGGAAATCGTTTACCAGGCGTAGCTAGTACCGAAGCCGGAGAAAGCGGCGTGCACCACGGGCGCAGCCGTCTCGTACGAGTAAGGGGCGGCGTAGGTCTTGGCGATCAAGGGCGCGGCAGGAGCGCCGTACGCGAGAGCCGGTGCGGCGGCGATCGCGGGCTTGGCCAAGAGTGGAGCGGCGGCGAGCGGTGCGGCAGCGGCATAGGTCTTGGCCACGAGCGGAGCGGCGTAAGCGGCCTTGGCGATCAGGGGGGTTGCCGGCGCGGCGTACGTGGTGTACGCGGCGGTCTTGGCGATGAGCGGAGCCGGGGCGGCGTAGGTCTTGGCCAGGAGCGGGCTGGCGTAACTGTAGGCAGCTGGCGCGGCATATGCCGCCTTGGCCAGGAGCGGCGCGGCGGCATAGCTGTAACTCGGCGCGGCGGCGTAGCTGTAACTCGGCGCGGCAGCGTAGCTGTAACTCGGCGCGGCAGCGTACGCGGCCTTAGCGATCACCGGGGCGGGATGAGCAGCGTACGTCGCCAAGGCCGGCGCGGCCGCGTACGCGGTTTTGGCGATCACCGGCTGCGCGGCGATCAGGGGCTTGGCCAAGGCCGGCGCGGCATAGCTGTAGCCGATGGGATGTTCCAGCAGGGCGTCGTTGCTCACGTGGCTGTTGCTCACGCGTACCGACGAGTGCGCCGAGTCCTCGGCGCGGCTGTACGTGGACACCACGTTCTGGCCGGCGTAGCCCTTCTGCGTGGACTCCTGGCTATAGCCGATGCTGTTGAGGTCGGCGGACACCGTGCCGATGTCGTAGGCCGCCGGTCCGCCGGCGCTCGCCATCGCGACGAAGGCTGCGAGCACTATGAACTGTGGAGAAATGAATTGGTTTTATGATCAGTGATACATGAAAATTAACGCATGATGAATTTAATAGATAGATATCTTTGCATTATTTTTACAGATTTTATTTTAAATTACGCTTGATTGCAAGATAATCAGATTTATCTGTGGATCTACTTTATATCTACTTCATTTTACTGTATTTACGAAAATATGATAAATAAATAGAAATACAGAGAAATAGATGCTTCAATTATCCGTAATTGGAAATATATTAACTATTAAGTTCTTGCAGATTCTTCCTTAAGGAAGAATCTGTAAAAAAGATAGAATTCTGTTATCTTTTATACGAAATGCATATCATTTTTAAGTTTTGAAATTTGCAACATTGCACTGTGTTATTTGGTGTAAAATGCCGAAACAATTTCCTGACAAAGATGGCTTACCTTGAATGCCATTTTGCTCGTCTGAAGTGGAACAACTACTGGATATCTGCCGAAATGGTAGCTGTCGGCCACTATTTATACGCGGGTGAAGTTGTAGGGGGTTCAATCGAATTTTGGGTACTTACCATGTTCGAGGTGATTGGGCATGGTCGATGGGAGAGGGAGATGTATATGGGACTTCTTTGTGGGAAATTATTAAGAAAGGAGCATACGAAAGGAGGCGTAAAGGAGAGGTAGGATAGTCGCTCGAGGGGGAACATGTACGAATTATACGGGCGTGGCTCCCCAAGAAATTCAGATCGTGGATCCGATACTGTATGGTTTATTAGAAAATGTCGAGGGCAAATCGACACTTATTAACGATAATTACTCCTCATTCTCGGTATTTTGACGATACGACGCATCCGACAAATATGAACATTATTTACAAATAAGGTAAATGTTTAAGGATTGGTAACGTTATAAAGCGCTTGTACTTTCGATTTCGCCGATTATCCTGTTCTTCTTATGTGGCCGCCTATAGTTTCTCTGAATAAACATTTATCTGTAATGCGAAAAATGAAACATTCCAATATCTTTCTTGCATAAAAAAATGTACAAATACTAATGCAACTAATTCTGCATACAATTAATATTTTTCTTTACAAAATATAGAAATTATGATATTTTTTACGAATTATGTGAATCAATTTTGAATTTTTTTTATGCGAGTGTTGTAATTATTTTCTTTTTATATTTCTTATATTTATTTTTACCAATGTAAACTAGTATTAAGAATTAAAAAAAGATACAAAGTAGGTTAAATCGAGATTAAAGTTAAAATCTGTATTGATCGAAAAAGATATTATTCTTATGTGTTATAATTATATATAAATACAGTACAGGTGAGAGTAATCTAATTTGCTTGAAAAGAAGGAAACTAACGATTCTCGTGTATTTTATGCTTTGCAAGTCTCTTCTTACGTAATATGATACATTTATATAAACTCACCATGATATTGTAGGACTCACCAAGGACGCACTTTCTCCAAATTCCCATATTGGCATGAGTAGTGTCATATGTGTAACAGTAGAGATACGTAACACTTTTTAGGTGCTCTCGTTATTAGATGCAAAATGGGTGTGATCGCCCGTGGACAGTCTCGTAGCCTTGAGGATTAAATTCAATATTAATTTTAACTCCAATTACGTCATGTACATATTTGTTTTGGAGAAAATACTGTTCCTAAATTAAAAATCAGACAAAGTAAGCATCGCATTTCAATTCGCTCTTTGTCTCGCCAATTTTAATATCGTTATACTTATCACAACGAAAACAAATAAATGCGATTAATTTAAAGCTAAAAATGTTGAACAAATGTAAAATTTCGAATAAATTTGTAAGAGAGAACTTAATCTCGTTTCTTCTAAATATACCCGGGCAATAATATCATCGCGATTATCAGAGAACAGATTAAAGCCAATAATGATAAATGGAGCGATAAGAGATACGCGAGAAAATGAATGATCATGATATCGATTTCTCCTCGATGTCCCGTTTATAAATTACGCTTAATGAGTTTTAATATGATATCGGGAACATAGGTAACCTGCCAACGTTTGGGATAATATTTTATTACCTTCTTAATCGTTATTACTCTTTATAAATGCTTGCGTAATTTAGCCACTGAATTGCAATATTTTAATTAAGGCGTTTCAATCTCACTGTCAGTTTCGACGTTCATGAAAAATACAGAATCACGCTGTGTTTGATCAAAAGCTATCTTTTCAATAGAATTTTTTTTCAATGGAATTATCTTAAAATGTTTCTGAAATCTTTGAAGATCCAGTCGAGTCGCTTACAATTAAAGTGAAAGACGCGCAAAACTTGCGTAAGGTATCATCGACCCTTTGTCATGTAAAGTTGGTCACCACTGCGCTTTAGGTGATGGTGCTAGGTCACGGACAGGCGTACCCCCTTCACATAAGTTGTCGAATTTTTTCCTTTGTAAAAGTACATCGCACACGGAGGTTGCGTTCAACTGTCTTTCCGTCCGTGACCCAGTATCACCCCAAATTTTTATTTCCAATAACATCGACTCTTCAACTTTTATTTAAAGTATAAGAATATCACGTGCAAAGTAATTTATACGTTATCTTTATTGTATACTATTTGATACTTTACTCACTTTATCATGACGCATACCGAGTTCACAAAATTTCCATTCGACAAACAATGTTATCTTGAAGTGACTCGTAAAAGAGTTATTATTGACAGAATCTCTTGCGCGAGTAATTAAAATTTTCGAAATCGTTACGAATGAGATAGCTGTGAACGTGAATCGATCGATACAATTTCTAAATATAAAATATACAATTAGTCTTCTGCATGAATATTTCACAAAAATTGTCAAATTACTTTGTTTAAATTGTTTCATAAAATTTAAATTACAGACATCGTTTTATGTAACATTAAAAAATTCTGTAAGAAAGTAAAAAAAAAATTCGACGAGGATGGGATTCGAACCCACGCGTGCAGAGCACATTGGATTAGCAGTCCAACGCCTTAACCACTCGGCCACCTCGTCACTGACATTGACGGGTTCGAAATGTTCGTAGTAAGTCGTGGTGTCTCGACCTCTTGCAATACCATTACTCTGCAACTTTCATAAATTACACAAGACCTGAGTAATAATAAAACGAACTAGCCGATGTAAAACATATGTCAGCATTAGTATGCAAGTATACGGCGTGGTGTGTGCATTTCAAGAGCTCCGTATAATCGGACTGTTACAGCGGACTGATGTGTGTATGTGTGCCGTATGAGAAGAGAAAAAGAAAACAAAATTATAAAGAAGGTCATTTTGATTTTCATCGAATTCAATAACGTGATTTCGCGACGTAGTCTCGTCGACGGCCGCAAAACGCCGTGTGGTACGAAACTTTCACGTAAAATCACGAGATCGATTAAAAGACTTATTTATTAATATCTAAATATTAATAAAATACATTTAAATTTAGAAAACATCATACATTTATTTAAGTGCATTTAAATGTATAAAACACCACGATCAGCTACTTCTATCATTACGCGTTTTATAATGCCCATTATAATGCACGATGTCGACGTTTAAATGTGACGCTTGTCGATAAGCCTGCAACAAATGTTTCAGAGGCATTCGTAATGTATATTTAATCGTGTACCAGTGTAAACAATTTTTCAACGATACGCGCCGATGTAACCGAAATGACGTCTATCTCCCATGTCGCAATCCCACGATAAATCTCTATCGTTTATTTACCTCCGGGCGTACAACATACAACTCTCCCGCGGCGATGTACGATAATAAAAAAAAAATATATATATCAAAGATTCTTTCGTGTCTACAGAGATATCACGTTGAGAGAGTCGCGCCGCGACTGCTGTTCCGGTCCAACAATGGCAAGCGCCTCGTCCCGCGCGGACGCTCTTAATCAGCATTAATTACGGCAGCGACGTAAGTACACGGACGCGAATCGCGGGTCCGCGGTGGTTCCTTCCGTCCGACCTCCTTACGTGGCCGTTAATCCTTCCCGGACTGTCAGCGGCGGCCTGTAGCTGAAATTCGGTTGAGCAATCGCCCGCCGTATCTCCGATCTTCGACGGCGCAGCTCTGATCAGTGCACGCCACGGGGCCCTGATGTCCGGCATTGAACGATATATGATGGAGACCACGGAGTTTACGCCGATTTACGACGACGCCACCGCGCGATCGCTCGCCCGCGAATTCGCGAGGCTCGAAGGTGAGGCGCAGGAAAGGGGAGTGAGGGAGAAGAGTGGTTCCGTTCTATTATCGCTAATGAAACTTGGCTGGCCAGGTTTATTTGAGACATCGACGTATTTCCATTAATGGATTTCTTGAAACTTTTCCGTTTACAATGCAAGTTATTCGCGTGGAATCACGCAACTCGACGGTGACGTGACAAGGACACGCGTAATGATATCGTTATAACAGCTATTTACGTAATGAGGCTCCATCATTGTACAGGACGTCTCAAAGCAACCAGTTTTTTCCGCCAGTTTTTGCTTTAGCTGAAGCATCGAAGAAAATAATTATTTAGAATTATTTATCGCACCCTTTAATTTTTAGCATTAAATTACGTGATTTCAATCGCAAATGATGTTTGAATAAAGAATACAATTTTATCTTTTTTTTTTGTGAATTAAGGTTCTTATTTTCAGTCATTAATTAATGCGAAAATTATAGGTGCTTTGACGTTTTCGTTAAAAAAGATAGATTTCAAATTAGCGAACGAATCATAATGATTATTCGACGACTTTGGAAGGTTTTGGATAAATATTTAATATCAATTTGACTATATATTTTGCAATCTTATATTACACTGAATATTTCTATCGTGATTAAAAAATCGATACTGAATTATTAACTCATTGCTATAAAATTAATAATAAAATTTATTTTATAACAAAAAGATCTTTAACATTATAGATTTAATTCAATGCAAAAGAAATTAACGTACGGGAAATAAATGATGTTATATAAAAAGTATTGTTAGTTTATCTCCGTATGCCTTCTTCAGGCGAGTGTTACGTGGATCATGCGGGCACAACTCTGTATTCGGATACGCAGATCAGAAACGTCGGCGCCGATTTGCACGACTCTCTCTACGCTAATCCGCACTCCATCGGGAGTTCGTCGACACAGGACGTTATCGAACATATGAGATACCGGTGAGAGATCACAACTACAAATAAACGGACGCATTTCTCTGACAACGAATTACAGTTGATACGAATCATCTATTCTCAGAATTCTAAGCCACTTCAACACGAATCCCGATGAATATAGCGTTATCTTCACCGCGGGTGCCACGGCGAGTCTAAAGCTAATCGCGGAAGGATTCCGCTTCAGGACGGATGTAAACGAGACGGCAACGTTCCCGCAGAATTCAGGAAGTTTCGTTTACGTGCAGGACAATCACACGTCGGTCCTCGGGATGCGAGACGTAGTCGCTGCCAGAGGCGCCGAGGTCATTTGCCTGGGCCACGATCAGGCGTTTCAGAATCTCAGCCAGCGTCCAAGCCCTCCTGATGAGACACCGAGTAGCAATTCTCTCTTCGTGTATTCCGCGCAGTGTAATTTTTCTGGATTGAAATATCCCCTTAAATGGATCAGAAACGCGCATGCTGGAGTGCTTTCTGTTTTCGCTAATAAACCATCAACTAGGTGGTACGTTCTACTCGATGCAGCCGGTTTTGCGCCGACGAATAACTTGGATTTATCGATTTTCAAACCAGACTTTGTCTGTCTGTCTTTCTATAAAATGTTTGGCTATCCCACCGGTATCGGCGCCTTACTCGTTAAGAACACCAGCTCGGACGTTCTGGAAAAGATTTATTACGGTGGCGGTACCGTGGATGTCGCTCTCAGTTCTGAAAGGTTTCACAGAAAACGTCAAGTATTATGTCAAAGGTAAGAAAGAATCGCGTTCGACCCCGAAACAAATGAATTATCCGAAACATCTTGATTCACAGGTTCGAAGATGGAACTGTACCGTTCCTTTCAATCGTGTCATTGCGATATGGCTTTGAAATACTTTCGAAGTTAACTATGGACCAAATATCAAAGCACGTTTTTTCTCTCGCCAAGACTCTGCATCACTCCCTGCTAACATTACATCACTGTAATGGTAAACCAATTGTAAAACTCTACTCTGATTCTAATTATGAGGATCGCAACTCACAAGGGGGAATTGTTACGTTTAATCTTATCCGGTCCAATGGTGAATACGTAGGATACATGGAAGTTGTAAATATGGCAGCATTATTTAACATTCATCTAAGAACAGGCTGCTTATGTAATCCCGGTGCGTGTCAGAGATATTTATCTCTTTCATCTAAAGAAATTCTTCAAAACTACGAGGCGGGATATACATGCGGCGGTGCTGCAGATTTGATAAATGGAAAACCGACCGGAGCAGTAAGAATCTCTTTTGGATATATGTCTACAATTAAAGACGTTCAGACAGTTTTACATATGATTACCGAATGTTTCATCGACAAACCGTGTATCAGAAAATTTCCAGAATGGTGGGAAAACCGCAAGATGGGAATTCATAAAAACTACAACCATTTTCACAATTCCAATATCTTAGATTCCATTCCATGTATTATAAATAACGACAAAAATATTATAAACAATAATTTGCAAAACAATTTCCATAACAAAAATGAAAGATTCGATCGTATTATAAATTCTATAAATAAAATTAATACACATATAAACAAATGTATCTTGCAACGGTTATTTATATATCCTATCAAATCGTGTGGAGCATATGAAATTACAGATTCATGGAACTTAAATTCAAAAGGGTTAGAATATGACAGAGAATGGATGATAATGACACTTTCTGGAACTTGCTTGACGCAAAAGCATCATACGAATCTATGTTTGCTTAAACCTATTATTCTTAGAGAGCAAAAAATTATGAAACTAACATATCCAGGTAATAATGATTAAATTTTATGATTTTAGTATTTCGCGATTTACAATTTAATGTAACGTTATTATAACACAAATAATGATAAAATTTTTTAGGAATGCCAACAATTGAAATTCCTTTAGACAATATTTATGAAAATTCGGTGGAACATCCTATATGTCAAAGCAGAGTATGTGAGAGTAGAGTGCAAGGTATTGACTGCGGATCGGAAGTTTCCGAATGGCTGAGTTTGGCATTGGGCAAACCAAATCTTAGATTAATTCGACAAAGTCATGGCAGACAAAAGAAAGGTATAATATAAATATGAAAATGTTAAGCCTCAAGGTTGCAGTTACTTATATTAGTAGAGAACTTATTACTTTTCTCTTGTAGGATTAGACAAGGCAGAATTATCATTTTCTAGTCAGGCACAGTACTTAGCGGTAAACAAAGCAAGTGTGTCATGGCTTATCGACAAAGTATCCGAAGACTTAGAATTTGAAAAGGATACAGCTGTGCATCGATTTAGAGGAAACATTATTGTGGAAGGCTGCAAAGCTTTTGACGAAATGCAGTGGAAACATGTTCGCATTGGAAATAATAATTTTAAAGTATGAATTTTTTATATTAATAATAACTAAGTTATTGATTCGAAGTACATTGTTATAAAGGCATTAAATGGCAGGTAAACGGTCCTTGCACAAGATGCCAAATGATATGCATTGATCAAACAACCGGCAAAAAGACTATAGAGCCATTAAGAACGTTAGCGGAAGAGTTCCACGGAAAGCTGAGATTTGGAATCTATTTAACTAGATTGGAGAGCACGCAAAGTATGCTTAAGATTGGCGATCATGTATACTATTCTTAAACAAACGATTTCTAGATGATTATGATTATTATGTGAAGTTCATGCATAAAGTTTATCATGAGCAAGTTACAGACAATCTCTATTTTTTTTAAGTATTTAATAATATATATATGTATATATATATTATATGATTAAGTACATAAATATTATAAACGTGTATAAATAATTTTTTATTTCTGTAAGAAATATCTATAAAAACGAGCTTTTCATTCTGTACCTGATCTATAATCAAACGTGTTTACAATATTACACAGTCCGCGGCCTGTTGTTGGTCAACTTTCCTCACTGGTTTACCCGCGGACACATCTTTGATCATATCCGCGATCGCAACAAAGTCAGGAAACATAAGCGTTTGGAGTTTAGAGTATATCAGTTCATCATTCACTTGTACTTCAAAGGAAGCTAAAAAAAATATAATATTTCGTTATTCATATCATTATTTGTTTCATTCATATTTAAATACTATTTATTCATATTTATTCACAACTTGCCTTGCCTTCCTGCTGTGCCAGCGACAGAGGCATTGGGGACATTCTTCTTTATCTCCTCCGCCAGCTGAAGAAATTGTTTCTTGTGCCCACACGAGCCACTGTAAAATTATAGTGATTTGATTATCAGTCACAGGATATATATTCATGAATAAACTTCCTCTCAAAAAGTACATTTTATTCCTTAAAACCTTGATTATATTCATTCATTTATATTATCTACAGAAATCATGAAGAAATAATTTCATTACGAATTAGAATTACATAAAGAATGCAGCCAAAATATTGCAATTTTATTGAGATAACAATCTTTTGTACCGTTTATTTTCAACGGTTGAGAAAATAATACTAAGACATTATATTCTTAGGACCGATTTTTCCAAATTCTTGGTAAGCTAACTAATAGTTAAATCATATGTCTGAACTTGTCTAATTTGAAGATAAAACAAAGACAGACGTATAATTTAACTATTAGTTAGCTTACTAAGTTGGAAAAATCGGCCCTTAATCTATTTATCTTAAGCTTCAATTCAATGCATCATTTACTGGAAAATTTAAAATTTAAATTAAATTAAAAATTTAAAAAACGAAAAAAGGACTAAATATTTGGCTGCCCTCCTTCGACATTGTGTACCTAAGTAGAACTTGAATCTGCGCTAATTATAACTCTAGAGATAGCTTGGATTAATGAGGACGATCGCGCGTACACACCAGTATTCAACGTCAATTTTCACGTCCATCCTGTCTTCTGTTTTACCACATTTTAAGTCACGGACGATCGTTGCAGCGTAATAGCGAATCTCCCTCTCCGGTTATTGACCATCCATCCGCTAAAAGCAGCGCTCGATTAGTGCGTAACCTAACCTAATCCACGTTTGCGAACAATAGACAGTAAAAATAGAAGATAAAAAATAATACCGTTGCACTTCAACGTCGACGCGCGCCGTTCCTGCTGCTTTTATATTTTGTCGACACACGTCGAATGCACGTCGCGTGGCGTCGTCGAAAATCGAAGTCCGGCACAGCGACTACGCGCGATAAATAGGGCACTTTCGCTGCTCGGTAACGTCACATTGTATGATAAGAAAGTGATAAAAGAAGGCAAAAATTGGAGCAGCTTCGTCAATTATCCTATCTGTTGTCGAATGTATGTATGTACCGTAACAATTCTCTCTCTCTCTCTTTCTTTCTCTTTTTCACTCGTGCCGACTTTCTTCGTCGAGGCGACTGTGGTGGCAGTGGCAGCCCTGCGCTCGGCGCCATTTCTCTTCGCGCGGGCCCGTCTGTCGTCTGCCGTCACGGTCGCGGTGTGGTCTGGTGTGGTCGCGGCTCGTCGCGCGGGGTGCGTCGATTTGACACGCGTCAGGGCAGACTCGCCGCGCGGGCACGTGAGCACGCGAGCACGCGAGCGATCGGATCCCCGGGCGACGGTCTCGGCGCAGTTCGGCGACGTGCCGCGTCAGCGGGGCGCGCGGACCTTTCGAAAGCAGGCACACGTAGGCAACAGGTGTCCACGTTGGCCGTCGCCGCCGCGCGCGTTCGACGACGGCACGACAGTTTTCTCACTCAGGACAATCTTCCCCGGGACGTCTGCGGGACCGAGGCGACAGAATGAATTACGATTACCTGGTGAAGTTCCTGGCGCTCGGCAACTCCGGCGTCGGCAAGACCAGCTTCCTCTACCAGTACACCGACGGCACCTTCAACTCCAGATTCGTGTCCACCGTCGGCATCGATTTCAAGGAGAAACGAGTGGTGAGAAAATAAGAGACGCGACTTAGCTGGTAGACGATTGTTCCGAGCTTCCATATTTCCGGAAAGTCCCTTGCGTATCCGAAGGCAGGGCCGCGAGAGACGATAGGCTTGGAATAATTAGAGTCTATGTAGCGAAGCTGACTGTAAATGAAAAGTATTGGATTAGTCATGCTTGCGTAATATGTACATACATCAGGTGTCAGCAATGACAAATGATACAAGAGCTTTAACTTGTGCATCGAGAAGTAACGATCATTTGTTGTATATACAGATATATCAAACGGCAAATGGGAGGACTCAACGAGTGCACCTGCAACTTTGGGACACGGCCGGTCAAGAAAGGTACACACGCTAGAGAAGTTTGAGAATGCAGTTTTTCAGCAGGAGCTATGTACAATAGTTAATATGCATTTGTTGCACTCTTTGCAAAATCGGCATTAAATTTTAGCGAGCGAGTGAGCGATTTGCATATATATTTGCATATATATTGCATTTATATTCATGATGGAGATAATATAGACCTGCGATACTATTCTGTTATTATATTTTGCATTGCAATATCTTAATTTAACGACATTTCTGTGAAAGCTTGCATCTATTGCATAGTGCAAATTGTTGCAAAGATCCGAAAGATCCGAACGTAAATGTATACGACATATGAGACGTATGTGTTCTAATCAATATGTATGAAGTATCCTGCATGTGCAAACAGAGGCTTAAGACTCCCAATCTAACATTCCACGCAAGTAGCTTAACGTTATTAATATCCAGGTTCAGAAGTCTAACTACAGCCTTTTACCGGGATTCCATGGGTTTCCTACTAATATTTGACCTGACCAATGAAACATCGTTTCTCGAAGTTAGAAACTGGCTGGAGCAGCTTAGGGTATTTGTCACTCATTAGCATTATTATTAATGTCGCACGTTCGAGCAATCGCGCATGTGTTTTAATCGAACGATTTTTTGAGTAATGTAAATTCTTCGATTTTTAAAAATTCTAAATCATCAACTGCATATTGTAGTATTTATATTAACATAATATGAACTATGTGTTCAATAACATGAAATGCAATTATACTAATCCAATAACTACTTGATGCATGGAGATATAACATGTAGATAGAAAGCATAGAGATAGCATGTAGATAGATTGTCTATTAATAGTAACAAACAAAGGGGATCGTAATTGGAAAGAATCAAATTATGCAATAATATATCTCTAAGAACTTTTAAAGAATTTTTTACCTCTTTCATATATATTATTTTGCATGATTATATTTCTAATTCTTTACGTAATATAACATTTTATAGAAATTAAACGCACGGAAATTCTTCCGCGATGCTAATTAAGTATTGATC
>VBVR01004738.1:0-13735 GCA_011638315.1 Tetramorium parvispinum | reverse complement strand
GTTTATCATTTTTTGTTGTTTTATAATAAACTAATATAAAATGTTTCAAAGTTTTCTACAAAAAATATTTTTACAAGATGAAAAGAATATTAAACACTAAAAAAATATTACTTTTTTATTAAAATTGCCATCCTTACATTTAACCTACTTTTTTTATTAATCTAGATAATCTAGCTTATCTAGATTAATAAAAAAGGTTATTAATTTTTTCTAACAAAAGACTCCACCCATTTTCTAAAGTAATCCACAGCGCAGTTTTGAAAAAAATGGCTTTACTTTCTAGTAATAATTTACTTTCTTAAAATTAAATAATGCTAAATTAATCACAGTCGTGTTAAATATGATCATTTATTTTTAAATGAAGAAAAGTAAGTAAGGTAAAGCAAGAATCAGACTTCTGATAGTCTAATAGTGTTTCACTGGAATATTTTTCAATTTTACATAGTCTTAAACTTTTAAAGCCGGTAATGTAAGATTTCAATCTTTATATATGCACATATATTCAAAGCGGTTCTATTTATCAAGACGCAATCTGCAACGCTCCCTATGAGATATATTAGAAATGTGTGATGTAGCTGAATATATAGGATGACTTCGATTTATTTAATTAACAATTTACTTATCAAATAATACCTGTTATTTGATTGATATTTTGATAACATGAATAATATCATTAATTTGTTGGTTGAAACGT
The DNA here is from genome assembly GCA_011638315.1 of Tetramorium parvispinum. Lineage (NCBI taxonomy): Eukaryota > Metazoa > Arthropoda > Insecta > Hymenoptera > Formicidae > Tetramorium > Tetramorium parvispinum. The sequence goes on along the minus strand of VBVR01004738.1, from coordinate 13,041 downwards.
GAAAAAGTCAAATTAAAAACAATACATATAGATAAATAAGTAGTAAAATATGATAATAATAAATTAGAAATTTTACTTTTAATTCTGTCGGTTGAATTAATTGCCGATTAAATTTACGAAAAAGTTACGACAAAGTAGCACATTTACGTACAACAGGTTTTTATTCCAGTATGTATTCACACCTGTATATTACGTAATAGTAGCGTCTCGAAGTTAATTTAAAAAGTAAATAACAGACGATACGATTTTTTCGTTTCTTGGTATGCTTCTTAAAATAAAAGTGGCAATATTGAAAGGGGATTCAGTCTTTCTTCTCAAAATTTACTTATCTAATAAAATAAATACATGTACATCAATTAAAGTTTACCAACTTTATTAACTCTAACTGTGGTGTACTTGAAATGAAATCCGTCCATCGTGTACGGAACAATAGGTCGCAAATTGGTCGCTGAAATATAGCATTAACAGGGCCGCGCATGTAATTTAAATGCCCTATGCAAAATGTCTGCTTACGAATTAGAAAATAATTTGTGGATTTATTGCACAGTTTTGTCTCGATAATAGATTTCTAAAATATCTTAAGTAAATGAGAATAAAGATCTTTATTAATTAATTATATATTAATTATTCAGAAAATCACAAAACAATAGAAGACTTTTCTACAATATTTATACTGTGAGAAAAATATAGTTACTTTTGGCCTCAACCACACTTTTATAATATTTCTAATGATAATTATGGTTAATACATAATGATGCATATAGTGAATTAATCATATTTATTGTTAGAAATATTATAAAATTATGGTTGAGGCCAAAAATAACTATATTTTTCTCTCAGTGTAGTTTAACCAATGACATATAGTGTGATTATTAATGTACACACAGTATATATATCTTATTGTTAGATGTAAAAAACAAGGCTATATTCATTAATTTATTTACACTCGCACGCGCGAATATAATGAATACAAGTATTCAACACAATCATGAATAATGTAAATAATTCATAATTCATAAATAATTTCTGCATGCAGTAACAGTAACATATTTGTTACAGTAGCAAAAAAACCAATTAAATAAATTGAATATTATTTTGCTATTAAGGTTTTTTATCACCGGAGAGATAACAAAATTAATTAAAAAAAGATACAATTTATGCCATTAATAAATGCAATAACAAACAATTATAGTTCCTGCAAATGTCATTTGTTGGTTTTATATGGCTTTTGAAACAAAAAATTTTCGGGAATTTCAAATTCTGTTGGTTTATTTTCTATATGACAATTTTTACACCATGCGCGTTAATAAATACTTCCGAAATCTCAGCGTTGAAAATTGATTATATGCTAATAATTGTAATTTTTAATTTCAGTATTTCTTTCAAAAAGCTCTATGAAACAATTGTATGCGTATACTTTTAAATTATTATATGAAACCAAACATTATATGAGACATCAAAATTTATATTTTACAATGACAATTTACAATTTTGTAATAAATTGGAAAATTTATATAAGAATGTTATTCATATGAAAAAATAGTAAAAATAAAAATAAATTAAAAATTTAAAAAGTACAGCACAGCACAGAAATTATTAAGATGTCGCTTTTTTCTGACTTGCAGTAAATTATAACTATTGATAGAACAAACTTTTGAATTGAATTTTTAATGCAATCGATTTTATAGCAATGTTTATCTTACGCGCGAAATCGCGATTACAATTATGCTAATTGCTAGCTATTGCGTCAATGCATTTATCAATATCATTATGCTGCATCGTTTTCTAATTAACTTTTTTATCCTGTCGTGAATAAACCTTGATACCAAACTAATATTCAATTTATTCAATTGATTTTCTTGCACAAGTTTAATAAAGATAAACTATAATTATACACATATAGAAATGTGACTCATAATTTTGTATATACAATGTACTCATTTTTGAATAGTTAATTTTTTCACATAAATAATTAAGTAATTAAAAACTCTCGATATTAAAATTAACGAGTAATAAGAAAAAGTGCGCTTTGAGAGTTAATGCGTGCACGTTAACGTTATATATTTAATTAATAATTTAATTCAAATTAAAAATCGTACTTTTCGCCATTTTCAACGACGAGTAATAAATAAATAAAATAATCTCTCCGATAAGCAAAAGGTAAATATTAAAATTTACAAAAAAATAGTAAAAATTTCAAGAGGAAATATCAGAAAAATTCTGCTAATTCTCACTCTGCAAAATATTTGAAGTAAAAATAAGAATTGAGACCAACCGGTAAAGAGAAATCAAGTCCACTCACCAAACAAAGTTCAGAGAACATGAACGTGAACATGACAAACTGTTCTGGGAAAGATATCGGAAACTGAGATAATTTTTAAGCGACCGTAGTTGATATACTCGAGACAATGATGCAATTGAAAATGGAACGAATCGAGCTTTAAATAACAGTTCTGCTTCTGGTTGGTTTTTGGTTCCGCTGTTAACCTATTGCTGAGGTCGAAAGGCGAAGCATAACTTACTCCTATTGTACGTACGGTAAAAAGCGTTGTAGGTGAAAAGAAAGGAAGAAAAAGGAGAGCGGATATAAATTATAATGACAATAGGGAAACAGAAATTAAAATAAATATAAATTTAGAGAATGACTAACTGAGATATTTACGGTAAAAGAGTGAACGTGATGGATAAAATTTACAATTTACTTAAAATTGAAGCCTAATATTCTATCTGCTCGTGAATAAATTCCATTAGTTTCTAGTTTTATGTGTGCCATTTCGAAAACTATTTGAATAGAAATCTTTCACTGTCTAAAATTTTTACACTCTTCCAATCAAGTTTATGGTTGCGGTTGATTCTGCGTTCCGTAATGATAAAAGAGGTGATTGTGCCCTGCGGATGTGGTGCCGATGTACTGAAATTGTGGTTTTAAATTTTTTCGTCGTTTATCTCGCACAGGATAATCTTTGCAGGTCTTTTAAACACATCGTTTCTGTTTTCCTGATTAAAAGGTGTCTTTACAAGTTCGGATAAAGTTTCCAAGTTTCTTAAGATATAATAGTTTGTTAAGATATAATAGGATATCTAAATCTTTGGTATATTTTTAAATTTTCCCAAAATGGCTGGAACAGAATCGTAAATCAAGAAAATTTATTTTTATTGTTTTCTGTGGCATTAGCATTCCTTTGGTTAAATATTCGTTTGTTAAAAAGCTTTCATTCCATTGTTGATTGTATCAAAAAGGAAATTTAATGGACCATCGTCTAGCAAAATATATACAATCAACTCATTGCTTTTATGGTGGTATTTCAGTAAAGGTGCGACAGTAAAAATGCTTTATCATGGATTATTATTGTACCTTTTTTTTAGAGAGAGTCTATGCTGAAATACAAGGTTTAGTTATCTTCTCGAAAATATGAGTTTATGATATCAATCGAATTCTATTGTTGTTTTTAATGATCGTAATGTCGAGGAAATTTAGCTTGTCACTATCTATTTTGATGATAAATCAAATCCGAGAATGGAAAAAAATTGAAGATATTAAGTATATTATTGATTAAGTATATTAAGCTAGGGGAATCTCTTGCCATCAATATCATATCAATATGTCTAAAATAACGACAAGGAAACTTTAATAATCTCTAATCCTTCTTTCCAAATCTTGAAAACGATGTCAACAATGATAAGGGGTAACGGACAACTCATAGAATTCCAAATCTTTTATACATACTATTAACAAAGGTAAGATATAGAATTAGATAAAATGTACTTTAGAAACTTTAGAAAGGCTTACAAAAATTAATCCTTAAAAATTTCGTAAAATTCTTAATTCTAAAATATAAAACTATTGGAAACACTTTCAAGTGCTAAAACCACAGTTTTGTTAATATTTTAATAATAACAGTTTTAACTTTTAACTTACAAATATATTTAAATACTTTTTCATGTACTCGATATGCGTTTTTTTTTTACCTTTTTAAAAAGGCTTTTTGGAATCTGATCTGTCGCTAAAAAGCTCTCTTTCGCAGATGGAGATAGAAACAGACAAAAAAGATAAAATACAAAATAGGGATTAAGAAATATATATAGGTAAAAGAGAAATAGTCTGAGAAGCAGGATAGGCAAAATTGTTCCGCGAAAGAAAAGCAACCCGAGAAAGAGGGTTACATATATGCAACATGAGCATCGCAGAAATTGCAATTACATGTAGCTTGCTATTTGCCTTGTTGAAATTTCTGACCTTCTCAACAAGAATGAGAAAGAGGGACAGAGGAGAGGAGTCGGTTTTCCTCTGTTTATATCTATTTCTTTCCTTTTTAGTAAAAAAATCAATAGCTTGTACCGTGTAACACGTATATATTACAATTTTAAATGATAAATTTTGTTTTGCAATTTTGTAAATGTTATTATCAGATATACATTCAAAGATCGAAATAATCACATTTCATAAAAATATCTAATTATTTTATAGTATATCTGTTTCAACGTTATAAATGTCGGAGAAATTTTAATACCTTTGGCAATATGATATGATAAAAGAATAATTTTTGAAATTATTTTAAATATTGAAAGTAATAATAAAAACCAGATATTGTTATAAGTAATTGTTCTCAAATTATTGGTAAAATGAAACAATACAGTAAAATACAAATAATAAAATCAAAAAGTTAACTTGATTTAATATTATTATTTATTCAATTTTTTTATATAATAATTAAAATTATTAAGGGTTGGCATTATATTTCGTTTACATATTCACATTTGCGAAAGAAACAATGGACAAAGAGCGGCAAAATATTCATTTCATATCATAGGTATTATTCTCTGAATTTTATTAAAATCTGCACAAAATTGCAAAAATGAAAAAAACTTTATTCAAAAGCAGCCAAGTAGATCTACAGACGCCTCGAAATCTTGTATTAATATTCGCCATCGTGATAGAATAAATTTAAATGTTATTAGCTGAAGCTGTTAATTAAAATAAAGATTTATATAGCTATACATGTAAGTTTGCATACTATAAATATTAAACTTGATAAAATTACTGAAATCCAACATGTCAAGACAAGATTGATCATAATTAACTCTTTATGACACGAAATAATCTTTATGAATTTGTTTCTCTAAAGTACTTTTTTCCACTGCTGAAAAACAGCAGCGCTCCTTTTTTCCACCTTTTCAAAATTTAACGGCTCTTCTTTTATAGTCGTTACTTGCAATTTCGTCTTCTCTTGATGTACAACCACTTTCTGCTTCATCATCATGTTCATCATCTTTTTCAAGTGTTTCTACTTTATCATCTGTGTGTGTGTGGCGAGTTTTGTATCGGATAAATTTAATTCCTAATAATCCTTAATTTTTAACGTAGTGTCGGCTCATGTACCAAATGACGTGTCATCCATTACATTTTTTATAATATTCTTTATCGCCTCGCGATAAGATAATTCCATTTCTTTGTCGTTCATAAGCGTTTGTGAAATATTTGAAACTTGGAATAAAAGAATCATAACACACATGTATCAAGAACGTTGGCAGAATTTACATATTGTTATCATATTGTGCATCGTTATATTAAATGTTTTTCTGAAAACATTAAATCATCGTGAAATAATTTTTTTATCTTGAATTGATCGTTAAACTTGCTGGTTATATAATACTTTATATTAAAACCATCGCAAGAGATTTCCATCATTTATTTCCATGATTTATCAGAATCACCTGAATATGTAAAACTATTTCAAAATATCTTCTCGTTGTTAGTGCAGTGCATATGATTATTTTGCATTGCAAAGTTGTTACATAAACTGAGTGATATAATGTATTCGCTTCGTTATATTATGTATAATGTCCATGATATCATGATTCTGCTATACTTGTGTATAAAATATATTCGATATACTCAGCCCAATAATTTCTGTTAAAATGTTTTGTAGACATAAATAGTTATAATAAATAAATAAGATGATAATAATAAACATGTTTAATATTTTTAATAAAGCTGCTGATACAAAAAATATATAATCAAAATATATGTAGTAATTTTTATCGACGTTATGGAAATGTAGGTCGTACAACTGACGTATACAATGTACGCTACGCGTAATAACCTCTTTGCCTCAATAAAAATTGTAATTATTACAATCTCATGTAAAGGATTATACGTATATGCAGAATAAAAATACCTTTATTTTATAGCATTATAAAGCAACAAATATTCCTTCATAAAAGATGCGAATAAATTTTTAAGAGTAATATTCTTTCTACGGTACGTTATTTATATGTAGTTAAATAAAAGTGTTTTCATTTTTGTATGAAACATTTTTTTCAATATTTCTCAAATGGTTTTTAAGATATATGGAGAAAAGCTAAAAATATATATAAAGTGCGACGTATATTTCAGCCATTAAAACCGCGCGTTAAAATCATTTTTTTAATACACGCTAAAAAATTTTAAATTTATCTATTTATCCCACTTACATAAATGTAAAGTTTACAATCAATATTTATGGATTGGCGACGTTTCCTCGTCAGTTGCTTACAATATATGAATTCATGCAAAGGAAAAACAAAAATTGATTAAATAAAAAAAGTATTAATAGATTTTATGCCAAAAATGTGCCGTATTTTACAATTTTTAAATATGACTTGCTCAGTAGAATATTCAGCGTTTAGTGTTTTGGCCGTAAAAGTTGATGTCTGGATGGTAGCTATTATGCGCGAGATGTGACGTAATATTTTGAAAGGGTAAAATATAAATAAAGATACTGTCCACTTTCTTGAACATATTTTACCAAGACGACATTATATTTGGCAAGACTTGAGTTACAAACAACGTTAAAGTGTATTTGTTTGCGAACAATGACCTAGAATTGAAACTTATTTTTAAACTCGAAACAGGTTTTTGTTTGTTCAAAAAAAGACACAGCTTTCTTAAATCAATAATTAACATCAAAATGTCGAACAGTATCAATTATGCTAAAAGATTATATTACATTTCTTTTGAGAAAAGATGTGCTAGTTGAATGAGAATTAGCAAGATAATACAAGAATAAGGAGATTGATTAGTTTGGAAATATTTTAAGCAAAGGTTCAACGACTTTAGAGAATTCTATTTATATATTACAAAGGAACGAAAGAAAGAAAGAATGTTTATTTTTTTTTCTCAAGTCATTCCAAGTCAATTTTATGCCATAAATTATTGTCAAAATATGAAAGAAGTAAACGTATTTGAAAATAATATTTATATATCGAAGATGTATATTTTTATATGTTTTTGATACATGTATATGTTTCGATATTTGAAGAAAAATAAATATATGTGTATATAAAACGAGAGTTGAACACACCAAGCGCGTTTATGCTCTATTTTAATTTTAAATTCAGTTTATACAACTTGGAATTTTACGAAACGACAATATAGTCACAGAGAGATGAAATAATATTACATTAATTAAACATACACAATATTTTCAACAGTATTTGCTTTAAAATTTAATTTGTCTCAATAATAGTAGGCTAATTGGATCGATTTCATATATATGTTTTTATAAACAGTTTTTAACTTAATGTACATGTGCATTTAAATATTTTTTAAATGGAAGAGTGCAATATAATGACATTCATCAATGCATTGACGTAATGAGCAATTAATCGCTCCTTTGAGCATAAGATAAGCGTTAATTGCTATAAAAATCAATTACATTAAAAGTTTAGTAAAAGTTTGTTTTATCAATAATTATCGTTCACGCAAAAAAGAAAAAATGACATTTTGATAATTTCTACATATATCATATTCTGTATTTCTTTAATTTTTTAATTTTCAATTTTATTGCTTTTTTATATTAATATGAATTTTACTTATATGAATTTTACTTTTTTTTATTATAAAACTTAAAAATAAATTTTATATAAAATTTTGTAAATAATTTAGCCATTTAATACATTTTAACATTTTAATATTTGTATATATTATTATGAAATTATTATTCTTCTTTATTCAAACAAAACATTTGATTATTGTTCAACTCAAACAAAGGGATACTATACATTTGATATATTTAATAATATAATTCCTATTTATTAATAATCGCAAATTAGAATAAAAAATATACGTATAAACATGTATGTACAAATAAAACTGTACGAAGCAAGTGCTATTTAAATTACAATTATTAACACACAATAACGTCTCGTAAAAACATTGAATGGGAAAATCACGTTTCTGAACATTATTTAATTTGTTTTATAGCAATAAGTATTCAAAATGGCGCACGGTAGACTCATTACTATTGCACAACCATCAACAATATTTAACGGAAATCGACGCCTAGGAGAATCTGAAGGAGAACTTGGGTGACGTCGAATACGCATTACTTGACAAAAGTTATTCAATTTAAGTTTGTCACCACGGAAACACCCTGTATATCATTGCGACAGAAGGGTGTAATAAGTCTGCGCGATTTATTTTCTCATTCACAGGCCGACATCTTGAATGGGACATTTAAATTGCACATGCGACCCTATTAATATTATATCTCAGCAACCAATTCGCGACTATTGTTTCACACAAACGATTTTTATTGAAAGTGCACCATAAAGAATAGTAAAATTGGAAAACTAACAGATGAATATATATGTTTTATTACATACGTAAGTTAATTTCGAAAAAAAACTCCTATTGCTGAATCTCCTATTATTACTTTTATTTTTAAAATATATTTTTTACTTTTATTACTTTTTACAAGAAATAATATCAAAGAGAGAGAGAGAGAGAGAGAGAGAGAGGGAGGGAAATATTTGTTTTATTAGAAAATGACATGAAAAAGCTAAATTATTCTTGCAACGTGTAACGTCATTTTTTTGTTTTAATGCAATGTTTTTATATTTAAAATAATTGTTTTATATTTAAAATGGAGTGAAAAAATACCAAAGATTCCATTTTGTTACAATTTGATATGTGAAAACAAATATTTATTTCAATTCGGCAGCTGTCAAACAGCTTGTTTTTGTCCTTGATCAGGCAATTTAATTCGACATGTATGTGGGTTATTTATTGATTACCCAAACAAAAGAAGAATTTTCGATATAGTTTGTAAGTCTGTTCTATCGATTACAAACGTTATTTTATTGAAAACATTTTTATTTTAGCATACGTTATTACAATATACGTTACAAGAATCTCTCTGACGGTTATTGATCGTTTCTAATATCGTCAATTAAAAATGGCTGCATGAATAAAGAGAAACCTTTACATTATATAATTATGATAAATTCATTGTATAATACATACATATATTATATCGAACCATGCTCAAGCTATGATAATGCAATATTAACCAAAAAATTATTAGAGAAATGAAAAATATTATTATATAAATATGTCTAGAAAGATAAATTTAATATAAAGTAAAATATGAATAGAGACTTATCAAATTACAGTATTCTGAAATATTAAACTAGAAAATAAAACGTTTTAAAAATAAATTATTGTAGAGTATACATATAAAACTTTAATAAGGATTTATAGAAACAAGAGTCAAATTTATTTTTGAGAAAGCAAATTGGAATAAACAAAGGTGCAAGTGTAGACAAATGCACGCGCGAACGTATATGCGTACAAATATACCTTTGCATGTATATACAGATAAGGAGAGTAGGAAAGGAAGGAAGGAGAAAAGCTGTGAAGGAAAAGCGTTTTTCATGACCACGAGATCTTTCAGTCATAGGAAATTCCTGGGTAGCCGAGCTTTCCAACCTCACGTTGCCGGTTACGCCAAGAAGCAAGCAACAAGTGGAGATCTGAAATACCTTCTGTAAATCCCTTCCATTCTCAAAATTGTCATACACTAGCCACCCATTTCGATCTGTTCTCAGGTAAAGCTTTTCTCCCTTTTTTCCTAATTTTTTACTAGCACACTTTTATTTTACAGATTTATTCAATTTCTGACAAGGAAAGTGCCCCTAATTTTTAAACTTTTGATATATGTAATCAAAATAAATAGGAAACATGTTTCTTTATTTTATATTTAATTTTTTATCTATCTTTATTTTTAAATGTTTTTACACTTGTTAATTTTTTGAGAACTAGTAGCTGTTTAAAGAAGGCATATACTTTACTAAACTTTTAAATTTTGTAAAAAAAATTTTATATTTAATCACAATTTGTTCAAATAAAATTTTTTTGCTGCAAAAAATGAAACTTTTAAAGAAAGCTTATTTATAAATGTTTCTAAGTGTCGGCAAAATGATGAGCAATATGCAAAAATGTTTTAAAGACAAAACTTTTCGAAGATATTTTGTAATGCTGTATTTAGATTTTTTAATGTTATATATTTTAAATATACAATACTATCCACCAATTGTAAAATTTAAAATTTTTTAATGCTCGTATAATTAAACAAAAATTTATTTAAAAATAAATTTAATTATACATAACAATTAATTATTTTTCCAAATGTAATTTTGAGACATTAGTTATATAAAATAGCTAATTAAAATAGCTAAAATAGCTAGAATGGAGCGAGTGTTATTATTTCTCTGAAAAGTATTTAATAAAAAGTTTTATTATAATGAAAATTGCTACATAAAATCGCATAAATCGCGTATGGCGTTGGATTTACACGGAGAAACACATTGCCCGTAACAGTAAACCGATGTAAACCCATTTATGGAATCCTACGACGCGTTATAAAAAGAAGATAAAGTTGGAAAAAAATATCGTAGCATATCGCTACATACTAAAGTTATATGCAAGCCTTACGACGCTCGTACTGTCGCATTATGTGTAAAATACGATGGTCAAGACGCATATACCTATAAATTTTGCTTGAAAAGACGTTATACTGAATATGTAGATTGCGCAACAATCGTCAACCAAACTAATTGCCAATCAAATAATAGATTTCAAGTGTAAGATTGTTTATTTATTATATATTATTCTATTATTATGTAAATAAAATAGAGATTGTACTGTAAATCTCTTGGAGAATATTATTTTAATAACACTTTTTTCTCTACAAATATTTTTTATATGTTTGGAACATTCCAAAACATTTTTTTTTAAACTTTCAACTGCATGCAAGTTTGAATATATTTTTTACATACTTGGCATATTTTTTTACTTTTTCAAAATTATTTGACGAATTTTTCATTGTTTTTAATAGAAATTATAAAAATTCTTACGTAAAATGACACGCACACGTGCGTACGTGTATAGAAAATTAAACACGTAACAGCGTAAAATGTAATTAATATATTATTTCAAGAAAAATATACATTATTCGCGTATTAATAATAAATACGTATTTTATCACATTAATTTTGCGAGAAATATATATGCCCTTTAACATTTTGAAGCCAATTTCATTTCCCTGTTTTCAATTCATTTATATAACATATGCTTTTTATACGGGCCATGTTTACATAACGTTCCTCAATGTTTTTAACTTATCTATAAAACAATAATGAAGCACTTAAACATATTGTACGTCATTATAAGATTATGTGTGTAAATATTACCGTTGCAATACAAGAGTTACGCTCTGTTGTAGCTGTATGTACATTTGCGGTATTAATATCTATGATCAATAACTCGAATGCGCGACGTGTTTTAATACAATAAGATCAAATTCAACTTGATCAATACAAGTTGAAATGCAATCGAGTATTTTCAATTAATTGATTACGACATCTCTATGTGCAGTAACATTTGAGAATTACATATATATAGACCCATTTTAAATAAATCATTTTCATTTTGTCAAAGATATCATTTTTAAAAAAGATTTTAAAATAAAAGTTGCAAAGTTTCAAGAAAAATATAAAATGTTGCTAATGATTTAATTTTAGATAGTTCTTTAAAAATCAAGTGAAGAAAAAATCTTCAATTGTTTAAATAAAAATTGTAATTTTTTATTGCATATTCCTGCAAACTCTTTAGTCGATAAAATATTTTCGAAACATTATTTATGAGCCCTTTTGAAGGAATGAAAACTTTTTAAGTTATATGTCTTTAAATATCGCCAGTATGAGCGTTATCCAACATCCTCACGTACACACACGCGCGCGCGCGCACGTGTGCACAAAAGAGGTGTAAATCCAACCTCCACATGCTACACCTTGAATAACGCTAATGCCGGCAGTACATTGAAGTAATATAGCTCGGGAAAAAGATTGAATTGTATTTTTAAAAATGTCGATAATGCTAAAATCAACCAAATGCTATAAAATGTTTATTGCATTATGTCTTTTTTCTGAAGGTCTCTCGTTGAAAATATTTTTGATTTTTTAAATAATTTATTTGAATAATTTATAAATATGTTATAATATATTAATAAGCAGCATGATATGAATAGAATATCCTTTGTATGCAATCTTGTAATTGTCTTCATAATAATTCAGGCTTCCTTTAGGTTCTACAAACAGCAATAAGACAATATATTTCATATGATAATTGCACCATATTTATCCCATCTCATATACATGTTGTACACCATGCATTATTTCTAGCAAAGTTTCCACTGAGAATAGACAAAAATTGATTAACTAAAAATTGATTACTTATCTTACATACCTAAGGTGCGCTCCGTTTCACGCATATGCGCGCATTTATCTATAGTACACGTCACGTTTACTATAGAAAATGCGCGCATATGCGTGAAACGGAACGCACCCTTATAACAGAGATCGGCTAATGTGCCGTCGTAGGGTAAAACCGGATATCGGATATGACGTTTTCGATGGCGGTGTATTTTGATTGTTGAATAGCAAGAATACGATATATATTATATTCGGAGAATTAGATAGGAGTCGCCAGCAAATAAAATTCAAAACAGGATTATAATCGACCAACACTGGCAATGATTAATTTATTTAAATAACCACGACGTTTCGACCATGGGTTTTGGTCCTTATCAAGTGTACTAAAAACACAGTAAAGATATAATGTGATTAGCGCAAAGATGTAGAAAGCATATATGAAACTCAAATTTAGTAAAAACTAATACATTGTAAAGTTACCTAATTAATGATAAGATTGTCTCATAA
>VBVR01004737.1:0-13739 GCA_011638315.1 Tetramorium parvispinum | reverse complement strand
GGTTTAAACTTCTCATTAATTTTGATTTGAACATTTCGGGAGATATTAACGAGACCCGGCTCTCTTTTTTAGTACATTCCTCTGCGAATGTACTAAATCCTTGTGGTATAATCCTCCAATGAAAATTCCGTTAAAATGGAGTTTAGACGATTCGCTCGGCGGTCCTCATAAAAGTTCCGTTGGCCGGAATAAATAAGCCTGCCATTTGAGGCACGATTATTGCACTTCGGAGGCCGACACCCATAATGCGCATGCCGCGCCGCGTGTGGGGAACGTTCATTACGCATCTAGACGCTCGTTAGTCTCATTACGCATTCGCCGGACGTCACGCGTAGTACGGACGTTACTCTCCCCGGCCTGAATGTAAATCTCTCCGCAGTTTCCGCGCGAGTCACGGAGAATTCGGTGTGTGCGCGCGCGCACGATGCGGCCAACGCGCGCACGGTAGGTTCGCAGATTGCGCGGGCACGCGATGTTTTCTGCATACCGGTCGCTATTTTCGTACGTCGACCGGGGGAACCGGATGGTCGACGACTCGCTTTGAGCGAGATATCGCGATGCCGGCTGCATAAATCGACGGTAGATACGGCCGTTGGTCGCGCATACGCGCGCTCACGCATGTTCAACGCGCGCGGCGCGGGTTCGGCCGTATCCTGCTCGCGTCCCGCCCTCATCTCGCCATGGCTCTCGCTCTCTCTTGCTCTCCTCTTCCCTGTACCCCCCGTCGGCACCGTATACATATATTGAAAGTAATCTACTGTCGGATTACTTTGACGGTGCAGCCCGGCCCTAAGCGGATCAAAGAGACCTCTCCTCCTCTCTTTCTGTCGCCCGCGCGGCAAGGTGCCGGGCGAGAGGAGCGGAAGAAGAAGACTGTGCCGCTACGCGCGGACTAATGCGGCATTCGCATTAAAGCCAGACGATCATCCCGGTCGTGTTCTGGCCTGCCTTTCATCTCACGCTGATTTAACCGTGCTGTAAAAAGAATTTACTGGATCGTATATACCGCGCGCGCGTCGTTGGTGGGACTACGACCGGAGTTGAAAAGCTGGCCGACGGAGGGCTGAAGCCTGATGAAGAGAGAGAGAGAACTCTGTGCGAGTCACACATCGACTCTGGGAGCGAACAAAAATAAACACTGAAAGGTTTTGTCGTGGCACGTTGGTTCACCCTCGTCTCTCTTTCTCTCTCTCTCTTTCCCTTCCGTTTTCGCGGCTTTTACACTCTCTCCCTGCTTTGGCGGTCTCGCGAGCGACCGCGATTTGTCCCCGACGACGATGACGGCGACGATGCTGCTGTTAGTTGCGTATATACGAGTACGACACATCGACGGTTTGTCGAGTGAGTCACCATGTGTCTCCGACGACGGCGACGAATTCGTTTTACAGCCTCCTTTGCTGCTGACTCGTTTTCGGTTGGCTCCTCGTCCATTGCTCATGCGTCGACTCGACGCAGTCGGTTTTATCTGTCACAGATGTAGGACGCTTGCTCGCTCATATGTTACGTTTGAGTGCAATATCTTACATCAACGACTGGTGATACGTGACGGAACGATCAATAAGGATGATCTGCAATAATTTAATGGCAGACATACCGGCCAAGTTGGAAAAGAAAGTTGACCCGGTTGATCGGCGCGTCGACATTTCGCAATTTAAGTCTTAATTGCTAACATACGCGCAAAGGTGAGGATGGCCAAGATCGAAGATGCGTTCTATCTATAGCCAACGCGGTTACACGCGGTAAAAACTATTGTACTGCCAGGTTAATAAGTGGTGACGTTGGAAAAGTAATTATACTTATCGTCAGTGCGCGCATATACGTTCATCTGCATCAGATCATCAAGCGCTGATAAATCAACGTTCGCTTGAGACATAAATTCTCAGAAGCATTTAATATGAGTCAAGGACTTTAAACAATTAGTGACATTGTGTGCGCAGCAAACGAGGGAAAAAATTCCCGTGGAATTTATATGTGCGATTACATGCGGAAAGTGATGTATTTGCAATTATAATTCTTCTTCGCGCTAATCTTGATGATGAAGAGACAAGGAGAGATCGTGCTTACGACTAATATAATTATTGCGTTGTGCAACGGTCCCATCAGTTTTGATACGTCGGAACATTCACATAATTATTTCCGCACGCTGTACACGATCGTTATCTCATTAGTTAAACAGTAGACGTTAAAAATTAATTCGACCTTCCATAGTAATACTATTGTTCGCGTTGCTGTTCGATCTTTATATCGCAGATATTGCTAGACTCGCATACTTGCACAAATATCGCATTAGTTTTTTTATGCTAATGCTCATGTTCCTAATTACTCGATACATTCTTGACGCCAATCGCTATCAGATCAGCTGACGTTGTCGTAATACGAACAACCCGTCGAATTATATATATATATTCTTATTTTTATTATACGTAATAAATTCTTCACTAATTTTTTATATTTTTTATAAACAACAATTCCGATGGACAAAGTTCTGAAAAGTTTTAATCCTGAAATGTAAGAAACGAGACAATGTCCTGAAAAGTTA
This sequence comes from Tetramorium parvispinum, assembly GCA_011638315.1. Taxonomy (NCBI): domain Eukaryota; kingdom Metazoa; phylum Arthropoda; class Insecta; order Hymenoptera; family Formicidae; genus Tetramorium; species Tetramorium parvispinum. The sequence continues at coordinate 11,200 of VBVR01004737.1, read as the reverse complement.
TTTATAATGTATTACACTGTCACGTTGTTTATATACGTGTATACACTGTCGCATTCCTCCGAGATTATGACTTTTCGGGACGTTACACCATTTTATCAAATTTCGGTACATTTTTTTTGAGATTTTGCATGTCCACCAGTATAATCACCTCCCGCATTATGAATAAGATGAATAATTTTAATACACATTATGATGTATGACGAATAAAAAAACCTTATAACGTTTAATAAATAAATAAATTTCTGAAAAGCATATTGGAGCCGATTAACGGATAAATCGTTACGCTCTCTTTACGTCGACGCCTTTAACTTCCGTTGACTATGTATTTATCAGGCGGTGAAGCTGGCGACCCTAAGATAAGGTAACCAGTACACAGGGGAGAAAGGGGAGAGAACAGAATGCGGCCGCGGAGGTTAAAACCTCTTCCTTCTCTCTTTCTCTCTCTCTCTCTTAGTGTGTAGCATAATTGCGCTCGTGCTATGAAGCGCAGTTCGAGGGTGAGATGCAACATATTGCCCGTAGCCGACTCTTATCGACTGGGGGCAGACAGGCGGGCTGGTAGGAAGGTCGGCTGGCTCTGGCTGGATGGTGGGCAGATTTACGAGGACCGCTCGGATAGCGAATGATAAACGCAAGTCGAGATAGCTTTATTTATTCGCTCTCTGTGCCTACCTCTGCCAGTCTCTCCTCCTCTCCCTCCGTTCCCCCCGCGTTCGCCGCCCCTTTCGCCGCTTCTATATGCCAGTCATCAGTACCGTGTTCGTGCAACGGAAGCGTAACCCGCGATGGCTCTTTGACGTAATGGCTATACTTTGCCAAAGTATAGCCGCGAATAGAAGGGATCGTTTCTCTATTCGACAGTGCGCTTTGTCGCCTGCGTATCTTATAAATTTGATTGAACACTGGTACGTACTTCACATACGGATACATATACTATTTCATCCTGCTTTTACGAAAAACTGGATTGTATCTCGAGTTGAGATGAACGGGCGATACAGTGGCAAATTTCAAGTTTTTAAGAAACAAGGAAATTGAACATTTACGATGTTTATTGGTCTGAGATACGAAAGTAATTTATACAAATATATCTCTCGGGTTTTTTTTACGACACGCGTAATCGTTAGTTTCATAGCGGAAAACTAGTTTTGTTAGCGCCGCACATATAAATTCGCCACTATCGACTATAAATAACATGTTATCGTAATTAATATGTTTAACAACTTTTCAAGACTTGCCCGCCTCGCCGGTTACAAGCAAATAATTTTATTGGTTCGCATGAAATTAATTTTTCTCCGACAATCACTATGAGAACATAAATTCTTATCAAAGTCGGGGATATATGATAGTCGTTAATAGAGAGCCCAAGACATGGTAATTACTCACCTGCTCGGGAAATATCTATTTCTTAAGGAAAAAGAAAAAATGATTGGTACCGTATCGTAGCTTGTAATTCGAGCGGGGCTCTAATTTCTATGTTCTATAATGTTCTAATAAGAATTGCTCGAAAGTTTGCATCGGTTTGACTCGATTAACTCGCGATCGCGCCAGTCGACGATAACCCAAAAGCCGACGGCGACGACGACGACGACGACGACCGTTTGGCAATGCCAGCAACGACGTCGTTGCCGTCATCAGCACCACCCTTGTGCGACTATAATTGGACATGGTGGCGCGAAGTGGCGTGAGTAGCCGGTGCCCGGAGACAATCAAGATTATTATTGCGGCTGTACGCAACACATGCGCTCAGTCCCGTGAGTAATAGCTCGGGTAATGATAATGGTAAGTGGTAATGATAATAAAAGCGGGAGAGGCAGGGAGGGAAGAAATATTTTCCTTCCCGGAACACGGCGGACCGCGAGAGATTGTTGCAACTAATTAACATCAAGATTTATAATTCTCCGCTTCCCGCTGCCGCGATCCGACAGATCGCACGCCCGCGTATCGCGATAATCGATTGGCTACAATTCGCCGCCGTGATTGTTCGTCGATCGTTCGCAGACGGGCTTTGATCGACGTGGGAATGATCGATTGCCCGCGCAGTTAATCGGGCATCAAATTTCCCATCGTCGTGCCAGCTCTTGTGTTTCGATGTAAAAGAGGATACATACGGTCTGCGGTTGACATTAACTGATTTTTTTTTCCCTTAACCGCTCGAAACCGGCAAAGTATCTCGCTGAATGACATTATTACACCGAACTGATACTAAAAATTCTACATATATCCACTCTTATTATTAGTTGTTGCAAATATAACACAATCGGTGCTATGATCCCGCATTTTTGCGAGGTTTAAAGGTAAACAATAGGACACGTGCGTACATATGTCAGCTATCAGTTGTAGGCTAATCCTTCCTTCGTTACTTTCGCCAGGGTTTGCTATCCTAAGTAAATATTTCGAACGGCTTTTCGCTACTCTGTCACATCTTATCCCGTCAACGGAAAAATTTCGAAAAGTATCATCATCGATCTTGATCAAGCTAATAATTCTGCCACAATAATAGACGTTTCGTTCGCGATTGTGTCATTATTAGTCCACTTCTAATCATTCCTATTGACGTTTCTGCAAAAACATTGGACATTATTAATGAGCAGTTTTATTAAAATTAAATATTGAATAAAAGATTGTCTTTATCTTTTCGTCATTCGGTTCGTCTCCTTTCTTCTCCTTGCTCTTTCCCTATTTGCCAGACATCGTATAATGTAACGATGGATATGAAATGACGGGAAAATGATAGGAAATGACATAAGAGTGATACGAACTGGCATGCCAGTGACGCGAAGTGACGTGGCGGTGATACGAAACAACCTAACGTGCAACGCGAAATGAGATGGCACGGACTGACATAGGAGCAATACGAAATGATATGGAGCGAAATGATACGTGAATTATTCATCCGGTTTGCTGTCATACAGCATTACTTAATCGTTCCTTTGATACCACTATTCTGCCCATTATATAAATGATTAATTCAAATTATTTCTTTAAAATCTTCTGCAACTTTTCTTAATTAAAGACAAGTAATGTTTTTTTTAAACCAATTAAACGACTGATTAGCAACATTTTATTAAACGTATCCAAACTAAAACTTAAAATGTAAACTATGGAATAAAACGATACTATTTGTAATTTATAAATTGTTGTAATTATTTTTGTATAGAGACTATACAAAACTTTTCTTTAAAAAATTTTTTTAATGTTTTATTTTTCATAACAATAATTCCATATAATGTCGAAAAAAATATGAATCTTTTTTTTTCTTGTCACATATATGATTTTTGTTTGAAATAAGAATTGTGAAATCTGTCAAGAATTGCGAAAATATTTTAAATATTTCAAAACTTTCTCAAATTTTGATATACAATGTAGATTTTATGATCATGAAGCGAATACGAAATTGACAACGAAATATGAATCATTAAAAAAAAAACCATGTGCTTTCATAACTAAGTTGTAAAGCTGTTAGGTGTGACGCATATGTAGTCGCTTCGTAGAAAGTTTCAGGAAGACATGCACGAAGCATAATTGTTCGCAGCTAGTAATAATTAATGGTACCCGAGTCGATTAGATAAAATTGTAATGAATATCATAAATATACCCAGCTATTTTAGTACCGCTTGCACGATTTGCCTTATCGAGCTTTCTACTCGTAACTCAGACAGACAGGCCGAATAAATTTCCGCTGACAATCAACAATGTAATGTTTCGAGTCGCAACATTCGCATTTAAATTTCGTGCTTCGACTTGTAACGATTTTCTTTCGAAAATTGTATAATTATTGTGTAGATTATACTACACTTAATGACATAATATAAAAAAATACATTTTTTAAATATAATTTTCTAGAAAAATGTGTTTTATTAAAATATTAAAATTGTGATCAGAATAAACCATAAAATATTTTATTGAGCTAGAGAAAATCTTTAATTTCTATAGGATAAGAAGATAATTTTACACAGCCTAGAATCGAATTTTAAATGGTCATAAGCACCAGATATATCATAATGCATCTTTCTTCTTATTAAGATTGAAATATTTCGTTAATATATTTCTATTGTTAACCTTATAGAAAGAAAAGATATATATATTATTCTTCATCTGAGAAAAAAATGATTAAGATTATAAGTTTTTTTAGGGAATAGGAGAATGGTTTTCTTTCTTTCTGCTTTCTCTCTGTTTCTCTCTCTTTCTTTCTCAGTCTCTTTTGAAATGTAGATAAGAACCATTACATGAAATGCTGTGGATTTCAAGTTTTGCACTCACTTCAGTAATACATGAGTTGAGAAATATTTCTTGCAAGATGTCAGTTATTCGTGAAGAAGATATTTCACGTTAAATTGTCCATTTTATATTCAGTAATATTAAACATAAGTCGTTTGCCGATATAACGATTATGACGTTATCGTATCAGTATATACGCCAAAGACGGAATCAGGTTAAAAATTAATTACCATTTATTATGTTACACTTGTCACAGTTTTAAATCTCGATGTTAAAAGAAAAATGAAAGAAACAGAAAGGGGGAGAGAGAGGGGGAGGAGGGGAATAACGCAAATGCAAGTCGCAGGCCAAACGATACATAGATAGCTGCTATTCCACAGGGCTTCTCCGAAACGATCCTCGTAAGCTCGGCATAAAATAACTCCATTTTCGCACTGGCATCGCGCTGCTCAACACCTGGAGCGGAAGTCACGACGTAAACGTGGCATCGTCGTAAGTAGAAAAATGCGGAGGCGACGTTCCGTTTATGGAAATGCGTCTGGCTTATCTCATATCCGCTAGACAAACTGAAAGTGCAACATGTTCTTCCTCATCATCCGGCAGGATGGCGTAAAATAACATGTCTCTATGAACAACTTAATATCGCTCTAGTATTGCCAATTGGAAAATCATTTCAAGGACCGTCTCCTTAAAACTGGCCACGTAGTAAAAAAAAAAGAGGGAACACTGAATTCTCTCCCGGGGGGCACCGCCTCTGAGAGTGTCGAAATGAATATCAAATAAAGGTCGCCATTCATGAGAGTTTAGTTTTCGACCCACGTGCCCGAACGGTACATCGACTCCACGATGCTCACGAGCAGCCGGAAGTGTTAACAAATCGAGCACGGTGGTCAACAAAAGCATCACATAATCAAAAAGGCCTGTCGAACAATGGGAGCCATTGACCTTTTGCGGGTTGCCTCGCGGCGAGTGAATAAAGAATTAAGGAAGGCAATGACTCGCAATGTACCTTTCGTATCCGATTTACATGGCATAATGATTAGCGGGGAATCCGCCGTACACGAGCTGAACGGGAAACGAAGAGAAATCTATGGAAAAGACATCGAGATGGAATCTCGATTTAAAGTCACATCGGGGACAACATGCTATTATAGCATAAGAAGCCGGGATAACGTGGAAAAAGGTGAAGAGCGCGATGGTGCGCGGAAAAAGGAGTCCAAACGGATTACGACAGCAAAAGGCGAGTGCGCTAAGCGGGGTAAACACTTGTCGAAGAAAAGAGCGAGGCGTAGCGTAACGGGAGCCGCGGCGGCCGGACGGAGAAACGGACCAAGTTTAATGCAGTTAAAACAGAGGACAAAAAAAAATGGGAAAAAGGGAAAATAAGAGTTCAGTATCTCGAGAAATCTCTAAGTGAGTGAGCGGAAAGGAAGACGGAGGATCGCGGGAGAGACGAGAAGTACAAGCGGGATGACAAAAGGACGGAAACGCGCGGCTTAACCGAGTTAGAGCGACGGGGAGAAAGGAAAGAGTACGAGAGGAGGACAGAATGAGCTGGCAGCTGACGGAGAGCAAGAAGCGCAACAGGGAAAGAAGCGAGCCTGACGAAGAGAGAAAGGGAACGAGATAGAGAGAGAGAGAGGGGAAAGAAAGAGGAGATAGATTCGCCTGTTCCGCCGCCTGTCCCGCCTGTCCGTGCGCTGTCGGCGGCATGCTTCATGTCGAGCTGACAGCTCGTATCTACATTCTGCTCGCGAGAATCTTTATAAGCGTTCGTGGGCGACTGACGAGCTCGATGACTGGCGGGCGTGACGCCTGGTGCCTGGCCTGACTCTGCTTGACTGCCTTCCTTCGTACCTCGTTACGACGTGCCACGGCGCGCGGCGATGCGAAGGCGAAGGGAACGAGGCGACTTACGATGCTTAGCCATCGCAAGCGGTACGGCGCTTCGATCCGACGCGACGTCATGAATTTCCTTCGGCGTCTCCAACATTCTCCCTCCTGCTCCTCTCGCCCGTCGCGTCAGCGGCGGATCCGCTTCGCGATCGTTACCTCGTTTTCCGTTATCGTGCGATCGAGACCGCCGAAAATTGCGACCGCGGTAAATATCCGCGTCCGCCGCTGCGGTTTTAGGTCGCAAATAGTCGCTCGAGGTTGCGGATTCGGAGTAAATTCTTTTATCAGAAACGTGTGCTTCCCCTTCTCTCCAAAGTGTCTTGTAGATTAAAGTTGTCAAATTGCCACGCAATGTAAACTATTTTTATTCCTATTTTTCGTTACGTTTTAATTCCCTATATTTCGTGCTTTTTCGCAGTAAAAGCTCATCACATCACATTTTAGATATTCGAGCTTGGATCAGGTAGATGCAACAATTTCGGAATTTTGTTATATATATGTATATATTTTTTTTGTTCCGCTATACAGATATGTGGGCGAACTTTATCGTATAACGATCCTGTTTAATGCCGCGCGTTGGCACGTAGCTATAACATATAAAACTCGAAAATAAATGATGCAATTGTATCCGCGTGCAAATGTTTTTCATCAGCCACCCATCGAATGAGTCTCTGTTCCCGTTGAGCTGCTAAACGAACCGTAAATTCGATGCTGTCTCATGACACCATGGTATTGTGATTTTTAGGTGAATGGAGGTTTCGGCACGCAGCTGAAACTTATTTATGAACCATTGTGACGTTAGAGAGCGTGACACCACTTCCGTTGCTGCGAACTTTCTGTGTGAAGTTTCTGTAGCAGATATGCATTATGTTAATGGACCGCGTTTTGTTGGCGCATTCTCAGTGCACGGTTTATATTTCAAAACCTGCGCATCTCCCGATGACTCGCGCGTTTGCGTCGCGGAATCTTGTTCGTAATGGCGTGTCGTCAAGCAGATTAATTGTCCATTACGGCTTGGCGGGCACTCGATAATTTATCTTCAATTATCTCGCGAATATTCGCGAATAAAAGTGGCTGTCGTACGTCGAATATTTTTCAACTGCGGCCTTGCGAAACGGCTTCATTGCAACAATTACGTCGCTCTAGCTACACCAGCATTCTTTACGACTTCGAGCCGTATCAATCACGCGGCGGGCTCCTGCGAAACGTGGGATTCGGAACCCGTTTTCGTTCAACTCCTAAGAGCCGATGCATTTATATTCCGCGCAACGTCTCTTTGAACTATTAAGAGAAGCCAAAAACCAGTCCCAGACCTAGATGCATTATTCCGTTAAGTGGTTGTCACAAATTCGACCTTAATTGTAGGAATGATAAATGGCGCGCCTGCGTCCGGCGTGTTTTGTGTCTCCTCGGACGTCAGCGACATTGCACAGCGACGTTCCACGTAGCTGCCAGCAGACATTCCATATTTAAGGACTGAGAAAGAGAGTTAATTAGGGGAGAGACGCGAGAGTGTCGGCATTGCGCGCCTTTGATTTTGTAACATATTCATTAGCCAAGTCATTTGTCTCTTAATGCGCGCCGCGACAAGGATCGCAGGATGTATCGTTATGCATCTCGTTATTTATACGTTCTCTAGAAAGTGGAGTGCTATAAAATACAAAGTAGTAAACAGGTGTCATTATTAAAAATACTTTTGGCAGACATGTCAGGGTCTCAACCTTGACATTTATAGCGATCACAGTTACTAGATTTGTATCGCCCTAAGTACATATTTTTGCGAAAATATATCAATTAAGAATATTTGAATTCAAATGCACTAATCAGGAGCTTGTGAGAAAAGTTGTGTGTATATTTAATACTAGTGGAAAGAGAGTGTAGTTATTTTAATATTATAATAATAATTACTTGATGCTTGTAAGTAACGTCAAAATAAATGAGAGAAGATAAGAGAATTGAAAAAAAGACAGAGGAAAAGAACCTGTTCTCCCACATATTTACAGATACTTCCGGTGCTGCGAAATCAGTTAAATCAACACGATCCATTGGCTTAGGCATTTTTGCGCGGCAGAAGCAAACCACGGCTATCAGCCACTAGAGTGTGCTTCGTGCGGGTGGAAATTAAGTTGAGAAAACGCGCTTAAGTGCACGATAGACACACGAGAGAGATCAAAGAGACCGCATGAGTGACGGAAACCAGCTGGCGGACGATGTTCCCGAGCATCCAGATTTATCCGTCCGTTTTCTTTCATTCCGATGCTGCTCAAAATATTGTTCTTGCTCCCTTTCCTGCAGCGCTCCTCGCGCTCTCTCGCTTGCTTTCTTTTTCCACTTGTCAATGTTGAAGACATCTTAGCTTTGATTTGTCCTGTCTTATGAAACTCAGCTACGTATCATCGCTACAGGGAACGATGCCTTTCAAAACAAGGTTTTGCGCTGGATTAGACTTAAAATGCATTACGCGCACTGCCGAAGGCATTTCCTCAGGTATAATCGTCAGCGCAAGAATGTCACCCTTGTGCGCGGTAAATATACGCATCCGTTCGCCACTTCAGCCGTCGTACTTTGTCAAATACCGAAAGCCAAAGATAGACTCCCGACGGAGATACAAATTGTACGAAATCTATTGAGTAGGAAGAGGCCGTAGCCGTAGGGATAACCGTCACGAAGGACGGTGGAAAGCAATAGCGCTGATTGGATCGTTTCTATATTTTCAGAAGAGGATTTGCCAAGGTTAAAATTGTTAGTCCCTTGTGACCAATCTTCGACGTCGGTGACATTGTCCGATCGCGAGAGCACGTGCGGAATTGGTGCGTCTTTAAATGTATCTGAAAGAACTGTTCGAAAATGGATGGAGGGATTCCAACGGGGGCCAATTCAAAGTTTAGCCGAAACAGAATGACCTATCGACCGTTATTCTCGACTTTATTCTTGAGTGTAAAAGCGGTTCATTTTTTTTCTTTGTTGTTTATGGGATGCCAGTGTAGAAAGCTTGTTTCTCATTATACAGTAGAATAGCATGAAATTGAAGCATATAAATATTCTCTTACAAAAAATATATTTTATAATATACATTTTATTATACAGAGTGTCCCAGAATATTGGGTACTATTTTCGTGTGCAGGTAGAGCGGACGAAACTGAGTGGAAAAGTCCTCTACCATATTGCAATTTTCGCAATAGTTAATGAGATATTAATGATTAAAAATCGCCGTATTAATCCGGCCAACTGCCAAATGCAAGTGCGCGCCGAGATATGACCGCCCAGCGTCATTGTTTCCAAGATCGCGAGGAGTTGTTTTCTACGAATCGCAAAAAACAGAGGGACAATCACAGCTCAAAATCACCGCTCATAGGCATTGCCGTTTATAGAAAACAACTTCTCGGGTGCCTAGCAATGACGATGCTGGGCGGTCGTAACTCGGCGCGCGCTTGCATTTGGCAGTTGGCCGGACTAATACGGTGATTTTTCAAATCATTAATATCTCGTTAACTATTGCGAAAATTGCAAAATGGTACAGGATTTTTCGATTCAATTTTGTCCGGTCTACCTGCACACGAAAATAGTACCCAATATTCTGGGACACTGTATATAATGCGGTTATAAATAAGAGGGATCGCGCATTAAATTATCATTAAGCTCATAAATTTTCAAGATTTTTTATGAATGTAGCTTCTTTCTTTTTCGTATAGATTATAAATATAAAATAGGTTCGAAGATTTTTAAAATAAAGTGTTTCAATATTAATGTAACAAAAAAAAAAGAATTCAAATCGAGAAAGAAAAATAATGTTTGGTTTAATTATGAAATTTGTAAACAAGATTTATGTTCAAGATTTAAATATTATAATTTTATAATTATTTATAATTAATTATACATATATATGTATAATTCTTTATAAACTTAATTATAATCTAATTAACTTTGTTATAATATAATTAAATTTATTCCTTTTATTCCCGTTAAAATAATATTTTTGACAAGATTTATTAATAGAAGAATTTTCGGCGGCGATACGTTGCATAATAAGTTCTCTTCACTCGGATACTATGTCATGACGCAGACGTAGCTACGCCATTGGCACCACGGACACCGCACCAAGTGCGTGTATGGACGGTTGTTTAGGATTACAACACACAGAGATAACCACCAGCATACGATACATAATGCAGCAGGCATTGTGAGCCATACCGCGCCCTCCTGCATACAATACATTCTACCGATGCATTCTATTGTTGTCTTTCGAAATAAACTCAGTCAGCCACCACCTCTCCCCGGGGCTCTATATTATCTCCATACGCATAATACATATTACATTCACGACTCTCGTTTAGCTTGCCACTTTACCTTGGCGTATTTGACAGAGCAGCCTTTGAGACGACTGTGTTAACCTTACGCAGACACACCATTCATCTTATTGTTATTAAAATTACGCCGACAATGTTTCAGAGACACGTGACTAAGCATTTATACAACCGATTTTAAAGTGTTTTCCAAAAGATATCGGCAACAACAATGCGTTTGTAATACATACTTGACGTAATTAAATAAAAATATTTATTAAATCGTGTCTGCGTTTCTCGTAGATTGAGAGTGTGAGAAACTTGCTTGAGAAGGCTTGCTTGAGAAAACTTATACGACTTAGCGTAAAATATTTGGGCTAGCCTGTCTGCATAATTTCGAAGGAATTATGAGTGACCAAATCTAGCGAGTCTGATTGTAAGTTAAGCCTAAGATTGATTATATTTCAATGTACTAAAATGCAATAATAATTTAATATTAGGTATAAACATTTATACAAGGTGGCTCTGAACGTTCCGGCCAAACTTTGTGATCAGGGTATCGATCACGTAATTTTCGGAAATGTGAAAAGTTTCATGTAAACGCAACGATTCTCTGGTTGAAATCTTTGAGTTCACGCGAAACTTTTCACTTTTCACGTTTCCGAAAATTACATGATCGATATCCTGATAGGAAATTTAATGCTGAACAAAAGTTTTCTATAAACATAAATCGAAGAATGCTTCCTTAAAAAGTGCCATTTCATATTCTTTTCACCGTCTGTTTCTTCTTTCAGTCTCCTATA
>VBVR01004736.1:0-13741 GCA_011638315.1 Tetramorium parvispinum | reverse complement strand
TTTCCAACGTTTATTTGCATTCCAAAAGGTACCTAATGTAAAATATAACCAAAAATAGCTTAAGTGGTACGCATTTGGCAACTCTCCCCTACATTAATTTCTTTCAAAATTGTCGCTTTTATTTGCAAAATTAATAATCGCGATTTAATATTTCAATTCTGGAAATAACTTTTAATGCAAGAACATCGCACAATCTGCGACACGAAGTGCCAATATCGGGGCCGCGAATGTCACAGTGCTCTCGAGCTCAAGACGTCAGACGTACATGTAGCAAGTCCTGAATGTTATACATGATCCATAAATAATCTCGAGTCGGAGAGTCAGGCGAAGATGTCCCGGGGGGAGGGAGGGGGAGGGAAGACAAGCCGAAATATCGTCCGGGATGGACTTTCGCGATGGCAGGCCCCGGATTAGAATTCGAGTGCAGTCGCGACCTGGCTCCCATGGGGGCGTCATAGGGTACCGTAAAGGTTTTGTTGCGCGCAGAGTCCGTATTATAAAATTCTACACCGTGCCGCGATCCTACGGAGGGAGAACTTCCAACTACGGCGGACGATTCTTCGGAGGACTCGTAAATAAATTGCGGATTGTGCGCGCATCAAGTTGAGGGATGCTTCCGGTTTCACTGTAGAATTTCGTTCATCGCGCTTACAATCTCTAATGTGCAATTTATAATTGAGACGCGTGATAATTATTCACTCTCGCGAGCAACTTGTAAACTCACGGTTCCCTCCCTCGCCGCCTTTCCTCTTTCTCTCTCAGTTTGCGGAACGTCGCAAACTTCTGGCGCTTCGCTATCTTCTAGTTCTTCCGCTCCGAGTCTTCATCGATCACCCATGCGTACAATCGTATTGTAGTCGAACACGATTTTGACTTCGCCGAAGACAAATCGCAATTTGTTTATGTATCTTTCGAAGACCTACACGGAGTTCTCTGTAGGAAGGTTTCGGTTGTCGCCAAGATTTACCGCTGTGGTTCCGATTCTGCGGATATCAAAAGCAATTTCATGGTTTATCTCTCTCTCTTTCTCTATCGCGCGCGCCCTCTCCGTCTTCTCTTCAACCCTCTCCACGTCAATTCTCCGTCGTTCTTTCTCTCCCTGTCTCTCCCCGCCCGTCGACTCCTTCATTGCGCTTTCGCTCTCGAGGTAATCTCCAAGAACTTCTGGAGATGGATCGTCCCGCGGGATGGAAACCGAGGACTGACTTTACCCGCGGCATTTACGCAAACAACTGGGGAAACTACGTTTCCGTCGGTCCGCGTCACGGTTCTCTTCGGCTCACAATCAGCGGGAGAAATAATGCTTAGGACAGTCGTGACTTTCTCTCTTCGCCTCTTTCTTCCTGCGACGAAAGGCTCTGTCTCTCAAGCTAGACTTGGGACAAATGAAATTCTCGGCCATTTAACGGCAAGATAATGACGCGGGCAGCTACCGAGAACAAAGAGAGCGAAACTTTTGAAAAAAAAATATATATATAGTTAAATCTAGATGTATATATAACCAATGTGTGTTTTTGCGTGATTAACATTTTAGTTTGAACTGTTTTCCGCTGCATTATCCCGTCAGAATTGACCTCAAAACTCTTGAGAGTATCTTTCGGATAGTGAACTTTCGAAATGCACTGTTAGAGAGCAAAACTCTCGATAGGATCGCTATCAGGGGGTAACGTTACTACCAGCAACTTTTAACTCTCGTCCTGAATACCTACGCCATTTTTTACGAGATTCAGCAACTAGTTTGTAATGTTTGCGAGCTTACCTCGGATCGGAGTGAATTTTCTTGAACGCCGTTTCGTGAATAGGAACTGGGTGAATGCCGCGAAATTCTTTGCCCCGGCAAGCCCCGGTAGTATTTCATTAATGTACTTTAAGAAAATCGATAATTCGAAGTACTCGCGGATTTTTCAATCGCTATGCGATGTCTTATTTCCGATAAATCGAAAAGACGGACGGAAAGGAGAGACGTATTTGCACGAGGCGCTGTCAACGCGCATACACTAACGTAAATTTAATTTTACAAGTTACTCGATGGAATAACATTAAAAATGCCATTTTGGGTTGATAATAATTTATTTTGTAAGCTTCCGTTCCGGCATTTTGACAGAGTTGCACAAATTTAGTTCAGTTTCTGTCTTCTGAAAATGGAATAGTGCACTTTCTATTTGTCGTGATTAAAACTGAATTATCAGTTTCGATTCTGTCAAATTCTCATTAACTGTGTCCCCAAAATCACGAACTAATTTAATTGCGCTCTCTCTGTAAGATATCTCGCGCAAAGACATGTTGTGGCTTCGAGAGATGCCACGAAAATCACTAGAAATAAGACGTGGAGAAGTTGGCGAGGAAGGGTAGAAGGGGCCGAGAGTATCTCGGGACGGAGGAATAAGAGTTGTCGAGAACGGTGTCAAAGCCAAGCCGAGCGAGCTTGGCTCCTGTCGGGTAACTCTCGTCGGCCGCGCGAAAAGTCCGGTCACGTCCGCGGGCTCCCGAGGCGAGACACGGGTACACACCTTAACCTTTGCTTTTTCCCTCCGACCGCCGTCCTCAAAGCTCCTTTGCTGAGGGCTTGGTTGCGGCTTTGGACGCGCTACCTCTCTCTCTTTCCCCCTCCCCCTTCCTCTTTAGACGATGGATGTACGTAAGGCGAATCGTCGTGTCCGGACGCGCGGATTCCCGAAGCGCGATTGCGTTCGGCGTTTCTACGGCGTCTTGGGAGCGACTTTGCCACACGTTAAATTCAGCCAACGGCACGATAATCCTTTAATCATCCTATCTCACTCATCTACGAAAGATGTCCCTCCGTCGGGTGAAGAAGAATACGCTCATGAGATCAAAGCGCTAACTGAATGAATTTAAGCCACGGATACTAGCTTTCCGATAACGATCGCGAAATTATTTCACGAGAGGAATGAGAAACCATCATGTTAATCGAAAATCACTAATTTGACATGTGATGATACGTTAACAGAGTATATACGAGTACAAATACAATTTTACATTAATATTAACATCAATAATAATCATGATTATTATTAGAAAAATCTATGTATATATTGTTCATATTATTTTGAAATCTTAACACGTAACAAAATAAAACGAAAATTGAAAGCTTTGAATACTTAATTTCCGATATTAATTTAAGTTCAGTTTAATTTAATTGACTTTTCCAGCAATTTGCTACGCTTTTAGATCGTTCCGAAATAAAATCGACATTTCATTAAGAACAAATGGTACAAATTAATCCGCTCGTCACAGATAATAGTGCACACCTTCCACTTTTCGCGCTAGAAAATCGATCAGGAAAATAAAAAAAAAAAAAAGAAAGATGGAAAAAGATCGGCGACGCGTCGACGTCGAACTCTTTTAGAGTCGAACTCTTCGAAACGAGTCAGCGCGCGGCCGCTTGTTCAGCCGGTTATTTAGTGCCGCGATTCGGTCGCGTTACTCGGACACCCTCCGTTTGTTTAGCATTTTACAACCGCGCGGCACGGCCACAAACGTGCACGCATACACGCGGTACCGCGTATCGAATTTTCGAGCCGCTCTCATTTAGCGCGGGCGCGCTTGTAAAAGCGATCGGCAGCTAACGAGAGCCAATGAGGCAACGCCGTTCGATAATTAAGTATTGCAGGCCGAGTTTTATTTCGAGAATTCTTTCCCGGTCTCTTCCATTAATGCGCGATCTTAAAAAACCACGTAGAAAATATCCGACCCATATTCTGACTTTTCTTTACTTGATTCTTATCTGTAGAATGATAACTTTGTTTTTTGTAGCAACTTATGAACCGCAAATCTCCCGTTGAAATTTAACAATTGACATTTCACGTCTCGACATAAATGCGCGATTTCGCAAAGCTTCAGATCCAAATCGATCAAACGAGCGTGAACAAACACAAATGAACAGCTGGCTTTAACATCGCGAATACTGGCGGTGCTGTTCGCTCGTTTACGCGGATCCGGCTTTAGATCTCGTGTGCGCCGATCGGCGCAACGATGAATGGGTCTCTCGGATAAAAACGACGTAACACGATGCCCCGTTCATTCTCGTTTTCATCCATTTACATGAGTACGCACTTTTTATAGATATGTACCATATTTATATTAATTACATTGTATATTCTGTATTATCAGTGCCGGATTTATGCCGACGCGATTACGTCTCTTAAATTTATTTGCGTATGCATAATAAATATGTATATGAATATGGTGATATATTTTACTTCTGCTTTTATTTGATTTCCATTCGCTCTTCATCATTCATTTTTTATCCGCGCGACAAAAAAAAATGTAAAAATAAACCGTATAAAATTATGGAAGTGATGACATGACTATATATCACTAATGGATTTGTCGGAATTATCAGGATATCTGTATGAGTGCGAGCGTACGTATGAGAGAAAAGCGAGAGCGAGAGAGAAATATGCGGTCATACGTTACCTTAATTAGCCTATTTGTCAGATAAAATAATGGAGTGCCATCTGATTTGTGTTTGATTTCCAGCGATCCGTCTATTTTTGTTACATTGTGCGAGCGCGGAATTCAGGAAAATGTTTCAAGGATTCCAGAGGATTCCAAACGTGGATTCACTAAAGAAAATATAGACAGTCCGCATCGGCATTGTGTATTTGCGTCATTGTACCGAATTAAGAACGTCGCAATGACCGACATTCCGCTCGGCGGCACTAAACTTAGAAATGCACTTAAGCGAATCAATAAACACGCTTCGAACTTTGCGAATCTTCTCGCTCAACCTTTTCGCCGTTCGGCGACTTGAATGCGAAGTTTACTCGCATCGAACTTATTGTTGGAGTCCGTTAATACTCGGAGATATTTTCATTGTCGCTCTCTCCTTCAGTCACGCAGGTAAACTTAGCGCGATAAAAGAACTTTGCTTATTAAAAAGCAGCGCTCGCAGCTTAATTACTTAATTGAAATTAGATTTTGCCCAAATAATGCCCGTAATTTTCGTACTTGCTCCATCTTATTTTGTGATATTAAATATGAATGCACTTTCGCCGCATTACGGAATTTTTTCCCCACAGAGGTTTCTTTCACCGAGTGTTGAAAGTCGGCTTCGTTAATAAATGACGGCGAATTTTTCTAGAAATATGTTTGCGAAGTGTAACGCGCGAAGGGATTAATGAAATCGCGACCCCTGACCTCCTTTCGCCTCTTAAAATTCATGAATTTTTCGTAGGAATCCGGTATGCGAGATTACATCTCTCTCTCTCTCTCTCTCTCTTTCGTCGGATTCTCTCGTATCGCATTTTGAAATTCGCTGCGTGTGTTTACTTAATGGTAGCCGCCATTCCCCTCGCGATATACGCGGCGACGTGCGTTATGTGCCTGCACGCGCAAAAATGTCAAATTTTTCACCATCGAAAGTAATCAATTTGATCGCAACGCATCGACGGCAATATCAGCGCGCGGACACGCGCGCGCGTGCCCTGATTTTCAATTGTACACGCGCTTATATGACATACATACGTATATATGTAAAAAGCGCGCTCGTTTCCCCCTTTCGTGACTGTAAAACGCATCGCATGCCGGACAGTCAGTCCCGGCGTCTGCAAACATTCGAGCGCGCCCCGCGAAGGCTGTAAAGGAAATATCGTTGAAAGCATAATTCCACTATGTTATTCCGGAAAAATCCGGCCGGCACCTTGCACAACGCAAAAACACGGGAATCTAGTTTCGCACGCTATCATCGCGCACGCGATCTCTCCCCGCCGAAAAAAAAGGTGGAGGGAAAAAAAAAGAAAATACAGCGCGCGATAAAATGGGTCGATCGAATGTAGTTTGCGATGCAAAATACCTCATCGAATCGTTCATCTCATGCGTACGAAATTATTTTCCCGCTGCCCGTCCATCATACGGCCATTCAACCTTTCGCCGTCGTGACGATTCTATCCTCGTCCATTTCTTGGATTTCTGAATTACATCGGATCGATCTGCGGGAAAATATTGCTCCGATTTATTCAACGATCTCAATTCTCTTTAAATACTATTTTCATTTATATAAAAAAATAGTTAACGGTGAATCGTGTATATCGAATACGTATCGAAAGATTTTCTATAATTTATGGCTGCATGAAGCGCTTAATAACTCGCTTAGCTCACGTCAATCGATCCGAGCTTTCAGCTCGGAGCCCAACAACTTTTCGCTGCGAGTTTCGATATTTGCCGGCCAAAAAAAGGGACACGTGACGATTCCGTCAAAGGGTAAAGGGAGCTTCGTGGCAGAGTCGACTCTCTCCAACGTGAGCGATTACTGCCATCGGGAAAATTCGATCGGAAACACGATCGTCCGTCGTTTCCGTCACGCTAAAGAACGCGAGGGCGCCCGGCGAGAGAGAAAGGATACGAAGAGGAAAAACAGAATTGCAGAGAGAGCGAGCGAGAGGAAAAAGATGGAGGTACATAGGAACTGTGCCGGGGAGAGAGTGTTGGAACGAGAAAGGATGGGCACGGTGGGAAACGACGAAAAAAAAAACAAGAAAAAAAAGTGCAAAAAAAGAGAAAAAAGACGGAATCACCTCGCGGTGGACGAGGAGATTGGCATTCACGGTTAGTGAAGCTTCGGTGGTCGCGAATGGAGAGCGCAGGATATCCGACTGGCGGACGGGGGTGTGGGCGTGCAGGAAGGGAAACGCGCGGCTATCGGGCATGGTCGGTCAATTTAAACCGAAAATACAAAAAGTAAATTAGCCGAACAGAACGACCATTCGGTGGTTTGCTCGCCGCACACTCCGCCGCGACGCGACGCGACGCGGCGTGTCGGGGCCACGTGTATGCCGAATCGTGCGATGCTCCGCGGTCCGCGCAGATTTCACGGACACCAGTGCGCTATTAGAGGTACGCGGTGTGCCGACGCGGCCCATCCGCATGCGTATTCCCTTCCGGAATCGAAAGGTTTTCGCGGGTTTCCGATTTTTCGCTTCTCATGCCAATACAATAATGTATGTAGATGCCCTTTTCTTACTCTCTAAAAAAGTGAATCAGTGAAACTCACTGTCAATCAGCGATTATACACTAATTGTCAGTGAAAAATTCCGTGATATATTTAACACTGGCAATCCGTGTATAATCGCTGATTGACAGTGAGTTTTACTGATTCACTTTTAGAGAATAACAGTAGCAATTTTCTTACATTTTTCGCGTACAAAAAATGAGGATTACTTCATTTACTTGTTTTATTTACTTTTAAAAGTGCTTTTGCATTACTCTAGAAGGATTAATTCTCGCTTGAAGAATTTATGAATAAGAAAAGATGTGAAAACTCTCTGACGAGCTCTCTCTTTGTCTCTTTTTTTTCTCTTGTTTTCTTTTTCTCTCTCTACCTTTCTTCAATATTTTCCGAATATATTTTAATAATTTAATAAACATTTTACGCATTAGAAAAGAATTCAATGTGACGCATTACTATAAGTACAGATGAAAGTTTATTAATTTCTTTCGCCTAATTGAGATGAGTTCGAAGCGAGTAAATCTCGGAGCAGATACACCTTGCTGACAGCTTCCGGCCTCGGGGAATGCATATTTAGCAAGTATATGGTAGCGATTGCTGTTATTGGCTACCCGGTGGCGCCGATCCGCGATGGATCGATCGAATGTTTTCAATATTAAATTCACCGTAGCGCATCGCACCGCGTGCTAGGGCTGGCGCGCGGCAAATATCTAGGGGCGATACTTTTAAGCAAATGTGCATACAAATGAGCGCCCTGGGCGCGCGCGCGGTAGTATCGGGACGCGAATGCAAACGAACGCTCGCTCGCTTTCAAATCACCCTATATTCGGTCAATTATCGGACGCGCGTGCAAAAAACCTCCGTAAACCGCCCGTTCCGATCGGCCATCTAGCGCGAGATACTGCATCCGGCCGATTGTAACTTCTGTATCGCGATTACGGCCCTGCCTTTCACCAGGCGCGATCGATTTTCTCATAATCGGGATTTTCTCTGGATAGAAGTGCGAAAATATTCATTCGCTGTGCTTTCCGATTCCGTAGAAATATATAGCCAGACAATATGCGTGCCTAAAAGACGTCTCGGAAAGTTGATCGAAGAAGAATGCCCGCGATTCTTATTTGCACGTTCTCAATTCATGTTCAATAGCTATTTCGAGCATTGTTTGGCGCCGGTTTTTACGACGGCTGTATTAAAATGCATGAATCGGGACAAAAGCTTTTGAGAGAAAATCCCCAATGCGAAACATCTGTTGATGGAGGCTCGGTAGTAAGAAGAAGACTCGCTGCGCGCGAATCTTTTTTACTCGATGAGAATCAAGGTCATTCATAGAGATACGAAGGGAATGGATGTCGTGAGGAATCCACGCGGCCTCTCGCAGCCTCCTTCCGTTTAATTAGATTATTTAAGTGGCTCCGCGCGCTTCTATCCCGGCTCGGGTTTCGCCGTGTTCGCGCCCCAGCACAACGAAGATAGCCTTCCGTACGAAAACTTTGCTTTCGAGTGCGGCACAAAGGCCACCGAGAGAATTCATTTAACATCGATTTTCTCGAGGACCTCCTTCCACAATACATCTCTCGTTCATTCTTCCCTCCCGCTCGCCCGTTGCCCCCGCGCGCTGCTACATTCGAAAGCATGCCACTTCTAATATTTCCTTTGTAAATCAAGCGCGCTCCAGGTTCGCGTGAACAAGTAATTCTTTGGCGGCCGATAGTTATTGGAGTCGCGTTTCAAAACAATACCGTGTTGTAGAGCAGGTGAAGTTCGGCATTGTGCGCATGGTCACCGATTGTGAAAGCGATAACGCGATATCTGATTTCGCTAAGTGATCCTGTGAATTTGCAAGCGATTACACAACAATGCAGAATTTTGTCAAAGGGTACGCCTGAAGTCGATTTATATGTGGGAAGACTTACTCTCGACAACATGCCACATCTTTTCTATATTTATTTAACCGCGAGTTAATCCCTGGAGTATTTGATCTGCAGTGGTCTCCAACTATCGAGACCCTGGGAAAATGGTCGACCTTTTTCTCTTATCATTTAAAAATCGATACTACAAAATTATCGCAATTATTAGTAATTTGATTTTTCCAAATCGACATAAAATTTTGTTAAACTTAATAAAACACAATCTGTATAAACAGATTGTGTATAAACAGATTGTGTTTTATTAAGTTTAACAAAATTTAATGTCGATTTGGAAAAATCGAATTACTAATAATTGCGATAATTTTGTAGTATCGATTTTTAAATGATAAGCAAATAATAATAGTGATGTTTAGCAGCATTTCAATGATTTTTACTTTCAGAAACAAAGCATCTGATTTGTTTCTG
Organism: Tetramorium parvispinum; assembly: GCA_011638315.1. Lineage (NCBI taxonomy): Eukaryota > Metazoa > Arthropoda > Insecta > Hymenoptera > Formicidae > Tetramorium > Tetramorium parvispinum. Next base: position 4,441 of record VBVR01004736.1, on the reverse strand, counting down.
AAAGTAAAAGTAAAAGTTGGCGACCGGGCAACTTTAATTGCTTATTATTGAAAAATTATCGCGCTCTCAATTTTCATTCAAGCGCAGTTACTCATACTATGATTTTTATTACCTCTTATTAAAATTCTTTCAAACTCTCTCTCTTGAAAGGAGACATCCCCTTCTTCCGTAATTCGTGGCAAGAGAGATTCGAAACGAGGCAGCACGCTACACGGAATTTTGTGAAAATTTATTATGACATCGGTCCTCCAATCGCATCGATGCGACGCGACTGCGGATGTATGCCGTCTCGCGGAATATCGCTGATTCATCGATAACGTAAATAGAAGTTTAATTAATTCGCTGCTCGTTTAACTCGGCTGACAGGCCGACAGAAAGGAAAGAGAAGAAGAGGGTGACGAGGCGGGGGACAGAGATTACGTCGGGGAAGACTGTATAAGGGATGCCTTAAGCTCCGGGCGTAATATACCTCGATCTCTTATGTACAAACCGGCTAGAAGGTGATTATGCGAAATCGGCGGGGTCAGCAGATAGAAACTCGACTGGGAACGAACCCCAACGAATTTCCAACAACTGACACGTGGATTCCCTCGAGTATTTCTTCCAATTTAAACGAACGTTAACAGGATGATCATTTGCTCGGCGGCGACCATTATTTTTCTCCGCGATAATTGATGTTAATTAATTGAATTTACCGTTATATTTATAATCGAGAAGAAAAATGCGTTCGCTTGTAGAGCACGCTTGTCAAAGTAACGGAATTTAAAGGGACACGTATCACCGGTGACAACAATAGCCGCTTTAATGGCAAAACGAGCGCGAGTATTTTTACTGATGGGACGGACGCTCTGAATCTCGCAACATCAGTTTGCGAATTAAACGCGATGTAATCAGGTGGACGTTGGCGCGGTATTGATTAACTTGCGGATAATCCTGATTACCAGCGAATACACAATTACGTCTCTCTTGCATCAGGTGCTATAAATTAATTGGTGTGGCTGAGTAACGTCAGACTGGAATTATATCAATGTTTAACTTGTCGGCAATTACTCTGATGCTCTTTACGCTGAAAAAAAAAGTTAACTGTAGACTCAGCGCGGCGTGATACCCAGAGAATACAGTCCGATCGATTCATTATCGTAAGTGATGTTATTAGTTTACCCGTGATGATAATAGGTACTCTTTAACGAGACAGAGAATGAATTTGTATGAATTTTTTAATAAATTTCGGCCGGAATTCTCCAACTTTCGACCATACGAGAAAAAACGGTGTTATTCCGCGAATGAATTTTGTATCTCGAAAGCAGGATGAAGGATCTGTCATCGCTCATCATTTATATAGCAGTCTGTCATATATATCCCGAATGTGAAGGTCTCGATAGCATGCGAGAATAAAAAAATATATAGAATTTCTTATTTATCATCCAAAGCTCTTACCGCTAGTCGTTTCGTTTCTTCGATCCACGATCGGTCCCATCCAATCGAATTAGAAGATAGACCGCTGATAAACGTCTGTAGATAAGCTCGGATAAAGATGGAATAGACGCCGAACTGTTTTCTCGCGTTTCTGTCTTGCTCTCGTCGGAGGAAGTTTGCCGTATCGGTGACGCGACACGCCTTACCCTTTCGCTAATGAAACTGGCGCGCTGAGAATCTATATCGATCTACAAATTGACCTGAAACCTCGTTTTACAGAAATGTCACGCTCGCGGTGACATACTAAAATTAGAGTCGTTACCGAGAGCACGGTTTAAAATAGCGGAGCATCCCCGCGCAGAGGAGGGGGGGGGGGAATAAACGCGGAGCGCGTCGCTTCGGGCCTCCTCCGGCGAATCAATTACGCGTACCGCGCGGAAGACTGCGGGGCGGATTTTCAATTTTTCAATAGGTATATCCATAAGTTACGCCAAGATGCACCGCGATCGCGCAATATTCCCGCACGAGCGTTCGCACGGACGGACAACCGATTCTTTACTATCCCCCGGCATGTCCCTTCGAATTTACGGTAATACGTATCGCGGTGGCACGTAAATCTTCGCAGACACGGGTGATTCGTGGGAAATTGGAAAAGCCGTCCGCGGCGATCGGTGATACGTCCGCAGCTGTCGACGCATATTTTAATGACGCGTGGAAGGAAAAGGACCGTCAGAGCGGCTTCCCGCGGCGAATCGATCGACCGTTCCTCTTCACAGATGGTTTTTTTTTTGTTCATCACCGGCGATCTTTGGTAAAAGTGGTTGCAGCTAAATTCCGCGATCACGTTTAACTTTAAGCTTTAAGATAGAGGATAGCGGGTTTCTTTTCCTCGCAATCTTTTCCTCTCATATTAAATCCCGTATATTTCTTGTATCTTACTTTTTACACTCATCTAATTGGGTAAAGGTAACTTTTCATACGCCGCATGCTGCGGCAACAATTTGCTATAGTTTACTATCATTAGTTAAAAATTCAAATATTCAAATATTCTGATTATTATAATAGGAATTATGATTTTTTTATAAAGTATTGGGTTCTATTATAATAACATTAATAACCTAAATATTTGATCAATCCTGCAAGATTTTTCTGATCTGTTTTTAACCAGAATTATTTTCAGTGTAATAATAGCGAAATAATAGAAAAATGCTGCTGCATCGTGCTGCGTATGAAAAGGAGGCCCAAGAGTTTCGAGCAACGGTACGTGCTGCGGCGAATATTTTAGAAATAAACCGTGAATGATTAACGAGCTAAGTAACGTCGTCGCCGTCGTCGTCCGTTTGCGGTTGAATTTGTTGATTCAATCGTTTACGTTCGAGCCAGTTAACGCTACTGTGAATCACCGATGAAGCACATATCCTCCCGCTCCATTCCGAATCGGGTTATTGTCGATGCAGTATGCTCCAGTTAATCGATAACTGTGCGCAAACTGTGTGTTCAGAGAGCATTCCTAATGTATCCATTGTCTTTGAGCAGATGTATCTGCTTCCCCATTCACTCCTCCTCGCGCCCCCTTCTTCTTTGTGCGTCTGTCTCCGCCCATCTCTTCCTCCTCTAATGTTGTCTACCGCTACAAAAGGCAGCTCGATGAGGTAATTCAGGCCGCGCACTTGCTCTCTGCCTAATTTCTCCGTGTTTATTATGCACGTGTGCGTGTACGTGCGGCGTGCACGGCGAGATAGAACTTGACACGGTCGCAGAGTTGAGTTCCGAGCCGCAGCGGCGGCGACGGCACCGATGCGCTCGCGGATTAATCCCGCGGTTATCTGGGACGAGAACCGTGAAATCATCAACGCGACGTCACCGTCGAAGTTTCTCCTCTCGTGTCGTATTGGCGGAAAGTGCGATAGAGAGACGCACCCGGCACCAATCGTCACGTTGACAAACTTTACCCGCCTTCGCCGTCGGGTTCCTGATTCTGCGATTAAACGCTTCGAAATGTGTATCGAAGACGTTGTTTATATGAGACTCCGTAGCGCTTCTCCATCGATTCAAAGAGATCTCAAGAGTTCTGTCGTATGCGTATGTCTGTGTGTATACCACATATCGGAAATCTACCTTATTACGAGTGGCTTCGCTACGTAGAGTCTGACTAAAAGGAGCTCCTCGGGAACCAAATTAAGCAAGATCGACGATCCACATCGAAGTAAATGGAAGTATATAAATGAAATAAATTAAGGCTCGCAAAGGCTAAATGAGATAAGCGGATACTTCTTTCGCGACTTCGTTTTTTGCAGTATATATGCGCGCTGCAAGTTTTAAGTAGCTGAATGAATTACATGTCTGGTTAACCTGTTTAGTTTATTATTAAATTTGTCTTCGGCATTTCACGCTTAATTTGAGACAAGTTAATTTTAAATGAGGCATGGGATTTTAAATACGATTTCTCTAAATAAAAAAAAATTGGCCGACGGTTTGATTAAACGTAGACAGTCCTGAAAATGTTAAGCAGCTTTCAAAAATAAATAAACGGCGGAGTTCTAGTTAACTCGATATCTAGTCAAATAGATACCTCGAGATTTCTCCCAAGAGAAGACAAAGGACTTTGCATTGGTTAAGAGAGATATATCGTTATTACATTTTCTGCATTCCTCAGACTGCGTATATTCTTCATCGGGTGCCAATTTGTAAAATGCACGAGCGACACGTCGCTCGAATACCCTTTTTCTGAAGATAGCTTTCCGGGGGGTAAATTATTCAAACTAATGGAATCACTCGCAATCGAAAAGTGCCACGGTACTTTCGAAGATAGTGACTATAAAGGGGGATACCTTCCGGCACGGCACGGCACGGCACGGCGTTCCGGCATACGGGAGGATGACACTGAATATTAATTATTGGCTGGGAGCTGATCGGACATAAGGCACGGAGGTATTCGATTAATCTCGATCTCGTGGAAGCTTAATCGAGTCTCCGCCGTCGGTGCACAGGGGAAGCGGGGGAGGGAGGGGCTGCGGGTGAGACG
>VBVR01004735.1:0-13692 GCA_011638315.1 Tetramorium parvispinum | reverse complement strand
TCTTTAAATTGGAATTTTTTGAAGTAGACGAATAATTATAAATATTTAATGTGATTATTTATTAATAACAGATTATGCAGTTTAAATCTGGCTGAAGTCAATATTTATGAAGCCCCGTAGTTTAACGGCATATCGATTTATCAATTTAAAAACATTATCTTTTTAAAATCAGATCTATATAAATGCAAATATACCATCTTGCGGAAGATAAATCCTTAACGAAGATATTTTGTAACTTGCAATCAAAAGATGGAGAAATGAATAGAATATAAATCGGAACCGTGCAAATTCACTTATATTTGCAGTCGCTTACACATACGAAATATGTTAATGTTAGAAATTTATAACATTACAAAGATTAAGTAATAATAATTTTCTCGTAGCTTCATTTCATCTTTTATTAGTTAAATATTTAAATTTAATATTACGGTACAGCAAAACCAACCAGGGCATAGCCAACCAGCAGATAATATTTTGAAAGAAAAAAGAAAATACACTTAATGTGATTTTATGTTACAATGTTGACGTTATTATTTAAAAAATGAGTTTTTTATTTTAATATTATAGAAACTAAAATACAAATATAAAATATGAAAAAAATTTCAAATTGCTAGATAATAACTTTTTAAATATACAAACATATTTGTCATATAAAGAAGTCATAAAACCTAAAATAAATCAAACTAAATTTACGTACTTTTTGTTGCAATATTGCGTCGCTTTTATTAAATCGTAAGAAAGGCATATAAATTATGCTTTAATAATGCGACGGTATGTAGGGCCAATTGCAACGTGGAAAATTACAGCTTTATGGCAAATAAAGTTACGGCTTTATTGGAAATAAATTTTCAGTTTTATTGCGGGGAATTAAAATTTCATCTTGTGGAAACTGGCAGGCACGCGAAAACAAATCTCTGTTTTATCGTAGTCCTGAAAATCCTCCCTCGTTTCTTTTAGAAAGAAAAATATGATCTAGAAATCAACTTTAATTTTAAATCCACACAAATATTTGTAAAAGATGTATTACCTACAAAATGATTGATTCCCGCAATCAAGAACGCAATGAAGAGGCGATGCTCAGTGTTAAATTGATTAGTCCAGTAACTGCAACGTTTCAAGAAAATCGAAACAAACTAGCAACTTTTGGAGTCTATCGTACTTACGGCCAATTACTCTGCACGTGGCTGCGATTCGGGCTTCTAACTTCGAGAGTGCTGCTTGAGAGTTTCTCTTAAATGCATGTACCTCATTCGAGGCGTAAGCACATCTTCAGATAAACATCTTATTGAGATCTTTAATCTGTATGTCTCTCCATAGCAGAAAATACAGAGGCTTACATGCGGATCCAAACAGGGATTACGAGGAAGATGCAAGTTACCTGAAAATCAGCGACAATGTCTCTTGTGTTACGCTCTAAATCAAATTTGTAACACACTTGAATTGGGATCAATATTCGTACCGACATGAAGGCGCTGTTATTATATTAACTTCACGAAATTTGGTAGCTAAACATCACTTCATCACTATCTCTTTGGTTATCTTCAGTTAAATCCTTTATATAATTATGTAACAGATGTAACTAAACATTTTACTACTATGTTCATGTATGTATTCTATAATTAAATCATATTAAGTTGTACATACATATTACATACACAATTAATTGTTTAACATTAATTGTTTTTAAAATTAAATTAATTAATATTAGTCAAAAAATAACCAACTTTTTTACAATTTACAGTTAAAATTATAGTAGACACACAAGTGGTATAATTCATAGCCGTAAGAGCTAATTGATGTAAATGCAGCTGGCCTTAAAAAACTGCCCGATTATCACGTGAAGCGCATTAATTTCCAATTTCAATCTGATGAAACCAATTCAGACCGTGTTTTAATATGCTCAAAAAGGCAACTCGCGCAAAAAGCGTATTTGGCCTAACAATATAAACGATAAGTGAAATCCTATAGCGCATGCCATTGTTTGTGATCAGTCTTGTAAAAACTCATCTGACGATATAGACAGAATTAATTTGACGCGGTTTATACTCACGACAGACCCTTTACGATAAAAAAACTTTAAATACTTCTATAAAAATTGCATTTAATTAAAATCTTTTCGCGCCGGCGAGAATTTGCAGATATGCTGTTCTGCATGACCCCTTCCTGAGTCTCAGACCTCCTGGATTTTAATAAAACACGTCTAGCACCTCTCTATATAATGAACTCCGAGAAAAATATTTAATATAAAGTATTTTTTATAGCGGAAATTTACCTAACAGAAACCAACATATCACAAATAAACTTCATTTTTCCTTGTTAATGTCGTTATAAGTAATTTTATTGGAAATATTACGTTTGACATCAGCACATATTGGGAGTAAGCGAATCATGTAACACAACACATTGATTACATCATAATTATAAATTGTCTGTTGATGTGATTTCAGAAGGTTATGCAAGAATTGTATGAAATGCATAGCCTCGTGACATAATTTTGCATCGATGTTCACTGTTTATCCGATAGAGAATAATTTACGATAACCAGCGATGAGAGAACAATAATAGAACATTAATTTATCTTCGTTTCAACATTTAATGGTCATAAAAAGGTTGATAACTGCTGCGATAAAAATTTAAAAAATGTTATTTTTTACTCCGTTAGTTCCGATAATAAAATTTAAGTGTACAGAAAGAATAAGTGTTTATAAATATTAAACTGTTTATAAATATTTATTATTAATATTAATTATTTAGTTAATTTATATACATAATATTTCAATATTTAGAAAATTAATTTTTTTTAATATAAAATTCATAATTATTTAAACATTTTTCAATTGAAATTATATTAATATATTAGGTAATATATTAGATAATATATTAGATAGTAAATCTATACTTTACAATTTTATTATTTATAAAAAGACTAATAACTGTTATTTATTAATGACAGCTATAAATAGACTGAAATTATTTGTTTATTTCTTATTGCAGACAATTCTAATTTCTAATTCTCCTAACAAAATTATGATACAACGGTAATTATGCATCAAGGATTACTGTTAATTCCGAAATACATTTGCATATTTGGTCTCAATATATTAAGATCCAAAGCATTTCGTGTGCTAATAACCATAATTAACCCGACTATCTGAACATCGTTGAATCTGTTGAGAGATCATTTATGCATATTCCATCTGTGCATGAATGGATTTCGTTCTCAACGTATGAGATTCCCAATATACTGGAAACTTTACTTGGCGCAGGATCCATCGGCTATCCAATTACCGACTTCGTGATCAACTTAAGGATTACTGAAAGTTTGCCGGGAAACTGAACGAAATTCTACCGTTTCAAATACCTTTACCCGCTTTGCGAACCGTTTCATATGAAGAACGATCATGCGATCGAACGATCATACATGCTTAACTTTTCCGATTTCGTGAAGAAGTCATTCGTTTATCAATCTTCCTGCTAAGAAAAGAAAATGATTCGTATCGCGAAGATTCTTTCTTTTTTAACAATACATCATTATATAAACGATATGTATTTATAGTTTATACAATGATGTAATATTTTTCAGATTTTACAAAGCAATAAATTTTATCAGATGTATATAGTAAGAATATAGAAATTTATATTTTTTTAGAATTTTATTACATATAAAAATATATATAAATATTTGACCGTGTCTATTTTTCTTTCTAAATTATGCTTGGAAATTAAAACAAAATTGATGTAAATATATAAGAATTCTGCGATAATACTAAATTTATGTCTATTATATCTATAGTATTCAATAACTAGAAGAAATTCACATTTTGACAGCGTGCAACTCTTTCAACAAAGTTTGACAACCCATTGCCTTTCGACAAAGCACAGACTTGGACAGCACGTCGTGCGAACAATGGTATCGTCTTAGATTCCCGTCTGTCTCGCAATGTCTTAAGATACATTCGTCTTGGCGATTTATTGGCAAACACACTAAATTGACAATGGAATTTGAACAACTTGCAAACGCAAGAGTTGTTGAGAAAGTTTATTCTGCTTCAATCAAAGTTTTTCCGAAAAATTGCAGGACTATCAAATCAAAAGTGGAAAAAGAAGAAAATGCACAAAAGTAATGAGAATTTGTAAAAGAGAATTATTTTCATTATTTATTTTTACAACGATAACTTTAAAACTTTAAGCAAGAATAAAACAATTATTATTACATTATTATTATATTCAACTATTAAAAATACATATACACACATATATGTATACCATATATATATGTGTATATGTATTTTTAATAGTTGAATATATACTATATTGTATATACATATATATATTCAACTATATATAATTGTCTTATTGATCAAGTACTTTATTTTCTCTCTACTTATACAATCTATTTACAGAGTTTAAATAATCCGTGAAAGTTCTCAAATTACTCTTTCTATTATGCAATTATAATATAGTATAATGGCTATCGAATGAAATGTCCTTTCATTCTGTCTAGAACAAAGGAGCTCTCATGCACCAAGAACCATTCAGGTATAGCTATCCATCTGGCTCTGACTACCTATATTAGTCACCAATTGATAAACCTATGAAAAGCCTAATAATTTAAAATAAAGTCATAAATTATGCATTAAATAAATATGCCTATAATTTAGAATTATAGAAAATATTTTTTTATTGTGTACCCCTATTTCTTATATACACAGTGCCAGTATCAAGTTTCATAAAAATAGAGTTTAATAAAAGTGGAATTAGAGATAAAAGTATAGAATATATATAAAAAGCTAAACTATAAACTTTTTCTATTACAGAGTATTTTATCAAATGCTCAATAACTTTATTGATATAATAAATTTCTTAAAGAATAACAACTTCGAATATTCGGAAACTTATCGAATTCGAAATATAGCAAAAGAAATAAAAGATATCTCGACATTTAGAATGATCTATTTCGGCTACATGTTTAGGGTTATTGGTATGAATTCAATTTTTTTGTAGCACTAAAAGGCTGCTCTAAAACTCGGCAACTAAAGGACATCGTTGGAAAACATTACTTTACACATGACGTGGAAAAATATTCGTTGCTACATACGCTTGAGTTTAAAAGCATGCAATGTTATGTAGAACTGCAGCGGATAAAAAAATAATCTGGCATTATAATCTTTCGCTGCATATGGTTCCCTACGGGACAATAAAAGTCAATTTTATTGCATCTCATATATGTCAGCATAATCGATATATCGATAAAAAATATATATATGTATATAACAAGTTATTTTAAAATTCTACAAAAATGCAAGATACATTATATGTACATTTAAACATTTAAACATTAGCAATAAATATTAGTAATAAAATTTTTGTGCCTGTTATCGCAAGTGTTGTACGTGATCTTATGCTTTCAATCAATATCTACCTCAAAGTTTCGGATCACGTTATAGCATGTACCAAAACTTCATCTTTGGTCTTATTGTAAATACCAAAGTTCATCAAGTTAACTCTGACGTTTCCAGCCGTCGACGTATTGTATTGTTATCAAAAGTCGTTTGACTACTCGAACCCATGAAATTGATCTATTAGTTGCTGAATCTATTAGTTGCTGAAGTGTTTGAAATTTAATGCTCAAGAAACCTCAAGTAATTGTATATTAACAATATATGATTCAAAGCGTTTAAATATTTTTTATTACAAATAGAGTCTTTTCATAATCTTACAATTATTGTATTGTAATATTATGATAATAAAAATAAAAATATTTTTTACTCAAATTTAATTAAAAAACAGACAAAGAAAGAAATAATTTAATATAATTTGGAAAACTAATCTATCTCAGGTGTCGACGAGTTATAAAAATATTATATTTAAATGTGAAATTCAGAAATAATACATGAAATTGCATTATACATGAAATACATTATACATGAAATCAGAGATCAATTTTAGTAACAACACAATATTAATACCAGTAATAAAATAACTACAATTGTAATTAAAATATAAAAATTATTTAATGGTTTATATGTATGTTTATATATAACAGTTTATACATATGTAACAGTTAACAGCGACGTGCAATTGACTGCTAATTGTTTGTAGTATTTATAATTTTTAATACATATAACTTCACAAATGCTTTCATATAAATCACTCACCATAATGACTTATTAGACGTAACAATTTTGATGATTTGATACACAAAGCAGCGTAAACGTAAACGAATAAGCGATTTCATAATACCTCATTCGTACGATTCGATCGAAATATGAATTTCATTTCCACAGTGACGAGAAATGAAAGCGAGCGATAGCTGCGGGTAGTGGTTGCGGTATCAAACGACATGACATTGCTTTGCAATATTTACGCCACCGGCTAAATGTTAATGCCGATAACTAGATCCCACATTATTGCGGAACTCGCAAACAGTAATTTTTACTCGCGATTAAAATGGCAATTTAGCGATGATGACGAATTTCACTATGAAATTTATCAGTTCATTTGCTCGTCCTTACCTTCGCGCCTGTGAGAGCTTTTATCTTCTTAGTCTTATTTATTCAAATTAAATGCTTTGCTGTCTGCAAAACTTTGTCATCACGAACGCCAACATGAGCATCGAGAAAGCGTATATTTTATCATGTGGATACTGAAAGTAATTCGAGCACCGGCTCCTTTCAGTGAGTTGGTTCCGGGGCCGCAACTTGGATGCGCTTTGCGATAAAATGGCTGTCGCATATTCTCACGGAGCGCGCTATTCATCTCTGTCGACGGAGACTCATGAAGTCACTACGCAACAGCGTAATTAGAATATGAAAAAGCGACTAATCAAAAAACCAATTGTTAAATTAAGTTATTTATTACAAAATAAAATCTTCAGACCTAATATGTAAAAATAAAGTAAAGTATGTATACTTCAATTTATTTTAAATATTTAATAATATATTTTTGTAAACTAACAAAGAGAGAGATTAAAAATTTGGAATACATTTTATTGTTTTATTAAATTACAATAATAAATTGTTAATCAAATTTATTTTGTTGATTGACATTAGAATTTTTTTGGATGTATATATTTTTTGTTTGTAATGTGTATATAATTTTATAAACTAATAAAGTATCTCGAATCATAATCCACTTTTTTGTGTTATGTTTCTAATGGGATTTAACTAGGATGATATAAAACAATTCGAAATAAATAAGCGAGGCTTATTTACTTAGAAGAACGCGGCTAGATAATGTTCAGATCCCTTCTCTTCAACGTGGATGAAATTAAAATACTCCCTCAGTCGTGCAATTCCCTGAGCAGTCATTTCCGTTGGTAGAAAAAAAATAGTATTCTTTCTCACGTCAGACGGGAACTCTAATCAGAGGTTTCATAATTTCAACCCGCAATGTATACAAAATAAAATGTATTTCATCTGAGATAAAATATACTGCCTTATACAAATGTAAACTATCATTCTCCAGAAAAGTTGATCTTTAATTATATAAAAATAATAAAAATAAGCTGGCGAAGACTTTTATATTTATTATAAAAGACTTTGCCAACTTATTTTATTTATATTTATTTCGCCATTTTGCCAAATTATTACTACAACTATTTACAAAAGTGATTTTTAAAACCAGAGAGTCTAAGAATAATCTATGCTAAAATATACGCATATGTTAATAAATCCTGATCCTGTTCGAGAAAATATTTTAGACACATGTTCTATAGAATGAGTAGATACGTGTTCTATATAATTAACATAATTTGCTAATACCTCTGTAGTTTCGGATCCATGTCCAGAGGGACAGTTTCTTAATGAAAGTTTGACAGATCCGAACTTCATGAACAAGCTTAAAATGGACGACTATTATCTTATGCTGAAACAAAGTCGAAGTTTCTTTATAATGGCAGGAACTTGGTAATGTTACTTGACCAAAGACAAGACGAAAAATGTATCATATACGAAGTATCTTATTATTAGTGCAACTTAATTTTGCTACACTAAAATTTAAATTGTAAATTTGTGTAGAATCTTCTTTTCAATCGCATTTAGAGTAAAAAACAATTGCAAATTTCAAATTAATAAAAAAATTTATTATTAATATATAAAACAAGTATAATAAATTATTATATTACTTAGCTATATTAATCCTATATATATAAAAAAACAATATACATATACATATATCTGTTATATTATATATTTCCTTAATATATCTTCTTATTGTCTTATTATATATTCAATCCTATATATCAATTAGTAACATAAATTACTACTTATATGTATATGTAATATTGTATTAATATTATCTCCCCTTTTAATTATATATATATATACGTATATAATATATTATCAATTAGTAACATAAATTATTTCTTATATGTATGTGTAATATTGTATTAATATTATCTCCCCTTTTAATTTATAGTTCTTATTTCTTTTAAAAAAGATGACTAACTGTAATCCTACGATGGTCTTAAAGTCTATCCACTAAATTTTTCTTTTTCTTTTGATACCTCTCTACAAGTAAGAGACTAAAGTTACTTAGCCGAAATATTTGAGAGGATTGATAGCTGCCTTAATTTAACACGCCTCGCGCTTGACGCGAGCCGGACAAAGAGGCAAATCAAATGAAGCGCAATTGAAGCGAACGTTGTCAGCACGATTATCCGAAGCGTCGTCGTTAGAGCTATCGAGTTATCGAATGAGCTTCGCGCTCTCAGAGACGCCTTAGTGAAGTTCCGGTCGTTGAAAGCGTGGCGCGTGTTAAGTGTCCAAGGGACCAGAGAATTAACATCGTTCCGCGTTGTTTCTAGCTGAATAAGCGAATATTCTCTATCTCTCTCTTTTCTTCTCTGTCTTTCACGACACTCCAGACAATTACGCATATTCGCATAATCTTGCATAGGAAAGGAGGAAAAAAAAGAAAAAATAAGGAGCGCAAAGAGAATAGCATTTTATTTAATTCAGAGTAAATTCAGAGCGATAATCTAAGAATTAGAATTTGAAGATTATTATGAAATTTATTTTCAGTTTACAATGTTATTAACGAAGCAGCCGTTAATCTGTTATTGTTTAGTCTTATTTACTTACTCCCTTAATTGTGAGGCAAAATTTCTTAGAAAATAACGACTAATAAAATAACACATCACAATAATAAATAATATAATGTGTGTAAAGTGTTATAGGCTTAATTAAATTTAATTTAATTTCCAAATAAATTTTCAAATTTAATGATAAATATTATATAATTAAATCGTAAAAATCAGATAACGCGCAACAAGATTCTTTTATTCGTTTAATTCCTCGTAATTTGAAGTGTAAAAGTAAAAGAATTGTGACGGCCATTCAAACTGATGTGACTTTTCAATTTATGCAACACCATTCGCGAGAAAAGGTGCATCGTGAATACTAGACTTTCGGCGACAAACATAAACGCGTTTTCGCGTTTTCATTCCTGGAGTATTTCCGTGAGGTTCGCGAAATCATAAAGAATTCAGAACGCGGACTACCAAGTATTGGCTAACTCAGAATAAGAGTGCGGGAACCACGGCGACGAACTTTTTACGACTCGCTTTAACTCGTAAAGTCGACGCCAGTCGTGCGTTACTGCGATTAACTCTTTCCTCATGGGAAACCCTAAACGCAGCGTCGCGACGCTCGCAACCGCGCTGGAACAGTAATTCTCCAACACTCGATCGAACATTAAATGGACTCGGATATCAGGGTGCTTTCGTCCTCTTACAAGGAAAAAAATTATGGAAAATTGCGAAACTTCTGTCGACCAGAAATAAGAAAAGTTCGCTGCGAGAAGATCGACACTCCTCGAGAAGATATTTACTGTGAAAGAGAGATCGAACAGGTAAGATAGACTTATTTAGATTCTGAACAAAGTCCTCAAAGAATTATTAACGAAAAAATTATATTGGTAATGTAAATGAGCAAAAATCACAAAATGTAAAAGAGTATTTGACAATAAATAAAATTAATGAAGTGTTTCAAATTAATTAGAAAAAATGTCGTTAAAATAAGAATAGAAAATTTTAAATGTACATGTAAGAAAGTTGTACAACTGCATAAAATAAAAATAAAAATATATTATATGCTAAAAATGAATGTACAATATAAATAATTAAAAATAAATAAATTTATCAGAAATAAATTCATTAAAATGAAAATATATCGTTTATTGCTTTGTGCGAAGCAACAAATTTCCGACTTGCAAAAAAGGAACATCCAAAAGTGTGGAAATCAATAGCTGCAGCAAGTACACATAATGATATACGCCGATTTATTATGCCATGTAAAGCGAAGTCAGGTTTTCCTTTCCATTCGTCGTAAATTTCGCGTAAACAAATCCGTGGATTATACATTTCTCGATGTAACATGCGCATACAGATGGAGGAATAAAATGAGATGCGCTATAAATTTATCGGGCTATAAATTGCATATTGCATTCAAATATTTCGACATCGATCAAATTAAAGAACTTTAATATTGTAGTTTTTCTCATTTAAAAATACCTATTTCGCTTCCGACTATTGCAATAATAGTTTATTAAATTTACGATTGTAAAATTTAAAACAAAATCGTAATTATTTCTTATAATCACATAATGTACAATATTAGATAAAATTTAATGCACATTAAACATTATTATTTATATATTAATTGCATTTAAATTCATTAAAAAAATATATAAAATAAAAAATTTAGTTTATTTGACTTTAAACAAACTTACTTAATTTTACGAAGAAATAAGAATTTATATAATAAAGACTAAAATATAAATTTAAATTTCTTGAAAATGTATAATTGTATTAAACTATTTGCAAAATACTTTATCTTGCAATTAGTGTGTATCATGTAATAGTGTGTAAGTAAATCATTAAATACCACATTGATATTTGCTCCGACAGTATTCTATTTTTTTCTGAAAATCATAAGATAAAATTTACCACAATTTAAGCAAACTAACAGAATAGTTATCGTTCGATGTTTGAGAATCAGTCAACCGGTTGACCTTTCATATCTGTTTAGTTCGTGAATCTCGAAGTTGCACTTCTAACAACTAGTACTACACTTGCAGGTTGAAACGGCAACTTTCAACTCCTAACTACTACCTTTAGATCCGAAGTAATAATTGAGGTTAAATTTGCAAGTAAATTAAAATGCAAAAGAAAGACAGAAATATCTAAGTAAATTTTGGCATACTATAGTAAATTATAACATTTAAATCTATTGTACGTTAATCTCTTAAATGTATATGTTTATTCAAAAGAATATTTTATTTCTAATATTTAGGAAACTTGCATTTATTCATTCATATACATAAGTATTTTATGTTATTTAAATAGTATTTTTCTCTTTATTTTTAAAAAATTTTTTTAATAATAAGAAAATTAAATTTTTTAAAATTATTGTTAACAAATTTCCTTCATAAAAGTAACATGAAATTGATTTGTAATAGCATTTCAAGTAACAACGTTTAATAATATATGTATACATTGAGAAAATCATAAAAATTTTCTCTTATTTCACTTCACCAGCCGGCCAGTCACTATCTTTGTAATTGTGGCAACCAAATTCGTTTATCTCAGCTTGTTCAGTTTGTATCTCCTTCACATATGCATCGAGGTATCGATACTCTATATCCTGCTCATACGTGACCCATTTCTCTCTGGGTAGATGTATCTTCAGGAAACTCAGCTGCGAAGCTCGTATGATCCTGTAAAGCATGTAAAACTGTTACGTGGTTTCGTTCGAGAAACGTCTGAGTGGCATAATGGAAAAATCAACTCAGAAAACAAGCGTAATCGCAAAATATTCTTAAGATATGTAATGTAAAAAAAGAGTACAGGAAATTCTCTCGTTAATTCACAGGTTAATTCGACGGTGAAAACTTCCGAGACCGAGCATAGAAAAACGCGAAGGCAGTAAGTAGGGTGACCCTATCGCGTACTATATCGTAAGTTGCTCGTAGAATGCTATCGCCGTCTAACCAAGTCTCAAATTAAGAAACCTCGTTAAGCGAATTTAGCACTTAATGAAAGAGGCGTCTTAAGTCCTTTGAAGCATAGTGCGATGCGCTGCGTCCGACGTCTCGTCTGACCGGCATATAATTACATATGCATTATAACTTTTGAAAGAATCTATGTGTAATTATGAAACACCGTACTGTGCTTAGCAAATATTTACAGCAGTTATTTAAGAATACAAATATTAATTTAAAACTAACAAAATCTTTTTAATTAAATATCTTTATTAAAATGAAGTCATATCTGATTGCGACGTTATTACTTTGTTAAATATTAGAGAACTTTTATTTTCTTGTGTATTTATATTAATACGTATAAAAATGTGCTCATTATGTTCTTTGTATATTTTCTTTGTTTTATGTAGTTATCTATAAATATTGATAACTTTTACTTTTTTTACCATTGAAAATCCACATTAAATTCATATTACCTGAAATTTCTGGCATCCAGTACATCTTTTGGTAATCGACGTAGTGCTTCGCGTACGACAGGATCGTCATAATGTATGACATCGTGTGTGTAAAGCCCGTATTTGTTATATCCCGACAAATTGAATGTTAATTTTCTCAAAGTAAATTTCCAGCTCTGTCTGTCGTGATTTTGCGCACAATTCTGCCTAGATGACCTCAGATTTTTTATTAAGGTCCAAGAAAATTTCATGGTGAAAAACGTTCTCTAAATTCTATAAATTCACTTGTACAATACGTATTTCAATTTTAACCTCCTTATAATAATAACGATTGCATTAATTTGCAATATTATATAAATTAAAATGAAGATCACGCATCTTTCTATTGTTTCAATCTTACACATATATGGAAATCATTTTATCATGTTTTGTCTTCAATTAATTTTTTCATGGATGGATAAAATAATAAAAAATTAATAAAATTATTTTTCATTACTTAATTAATTGTAGAATTATTTATAAAGAGAACGCATATTAATACGTTATTTAGTGAATTTATGCCATAGTGAGGATTAACTGGAATTATAAAAATAAAACATATAAAAAATATCAGCATATTTTCTAAATACTTCTATACCACTGACAACGAATAGAACTATATTTTTCCTACTTCCATAATTCTTCTTTTTTTTATGAAAGAGGACTTGCGATATGATTAGTCGAAAGTGAAGCGGATCAAAAAACTGCAAAACCTCGCGAAAATAAAGCCATACCGGAGACACTTTGTCGAATAGCTGGAAAATAAAGAAAAAAGGAGCAAAACGAAGAAAAAAGCCGACAGCATGGAAGTCATCCGCGCAACAATGCTTTTGCGAGCTATGCATCCTAGTTGATTTTCATATCGTTGTTACATTTATCCTGACGCACATTAAAGTAACATCCACAACATTGTCCTAGTTTCCACAGTTTTGCTATATGCCAATTTTTGTATAGACGCCAGCTACATAATTTTCACTAATATAACATGAATAAAAATATGAGTAAAAACCAATATGTACTCTTTAAAATTGTATATTTTAATTAAAATCAAATGTATTTTCTAAAATTGAGTTTTTATTTAAAGTAAATTAAAAAATGCATTGAGAAATATAAAGTTCGAAATAAAATAATAAAAGCTTTTGGTATATTAATATTTATAAATTGAATTAGTATATAAATATACATATATATATATATATATATATATGTATAAGAG
>VBVR01004734.1:0-13743 GCA_011638315.1 Tetramorium parvispinum | reverse complement strand
CTCATACTGCACCGAATAATATTAACCGTCAAATCGAGAGACCCTAGCTAAATTGATTATGGCATTATCAATAGCTCTCTAATTGTCGCTATTCGAGTATGGGGAGCCAAACGGTACTTTCGCCTAAATTATTCGCCTTCTTTTTCCGAATGCTACCAATTGCCAAGCGCAGCGACTAGATTGATATGGCTTTGTTAGCAAAAAAAGAAAAAACGTTTGAACAAATTGTCTAACGTAATTTAATACACTCTGCAGCCAACGTAAGCGACAATCGTAAGTCGCCTTCCCAGATGCGAATGCGAGTGTATACAGTTTATAGTTATAGGGCGGCGCGCAAAGTTATATTGCGTTTCGTAACTTTTCTCTGAAGCGCGAGTGGAAGAGCAATGTGCGACGTGATAGCATGATATGAAAAAAAAACGTCGAAAAGCGGGAAAAAGGGCTGGTAAAAGGCGAAGGAGGAGGCAGAGAAGCGAAGGAACATATGCGCCGGTCGGAGATTCAGAGGGTGAGCGTCTCGCTCTTGCTTCCGATCTCATCGTAGCTTCGTAGATAGGCACGCCGTCGTCGGCAATGAGAAAGCTTCGGAAACCTCGATGGCCCTTGAGTGGCCGCGATATTGCCGGGCAACCGACGGATGCCGACTTGAGTGCAATTCAAGACCGGTACGCCATCGGACTATCTATCTACCTTCGCGTTTTTACAGTTTCTGTTGGCCTGCTAACTTTGTCTTGGACGTTGATAGTATCAAGTTATGTGACATGTGTAAAAACTTTTTCTATACATAAACTTTTTTTTATTTTAAAGTAATTTCTGTATATTTACAAAATATCACTTTTTATATAATTTTTTCATAAATTTAAAATGATATGGCACACGATCTCCGACAAGTAAATACAAATGATTATGATAAAACGAATCTTTCGTAAATTTTGTTTTTAATTTTTAATGGATAGATTTTTGAAAATTCTCAAATTTAAATGAGAATTAAAAAAATTTTATTTTAGTAAAAAATTGAGACTTTTGTGTCACAATTCGCAAAATATCTTACGTATTTGATATTTTCACAGGTTTAGATGATTGATCCGAATTAAGACGTACCAATAAAAATGTTTCCAAGAGAAGACTCATAATATCGTTAGGACATGAGTTATAGAAGCAAGGTAAGGTAGTTATATTGCCTGTTGCTATTAATAAAGTTGAAGTTCGGATATAGATTGGTTTTACGGAGGTTTCAGCTGGTCGTACGTGTTCCATGTTATAGCGATTCAATAAAAATACAACTAATGAGAAGGAGGAAAAAGATGAAAAGATTAATATCGTGAGGAAATCATTGAACATAATCTTCATTTCGATTTCTCAAAAGTTTGTGTAATAAAAAGGATATAATTTACTAAATATTAAGAAAATAAGATTAATTTTTATTACTAAATGTTTTTAGTCTTTAAAAAAAATTTTAAATGAGATATATTCTATTCACTATTAAAAATTTATAATTTAACTTCTTTCCCTTTGATATTCAAATGTTGTTATTTTAAATCTTTTTGCGTTAAATAAGGTGAGAAAGTATTGTATATTATCAATATTGTTATTGCAAACTTCCGTTGGAATGAGTATTTCGCACTCTCGTCCATTGTGGAGACGTTTGTGAGATTCGTGGAACGCGGCGCATCTCGAATTTTGGACCGTGGTAAAATTACAAAAGGGACGAAAAGCAAGTTCGCCTCGAGGTAGCCGAGGAGGTGTGCTCCGGATTTCTAACCCGCGGCAGGAGGGACGATGCCGGGTCTCGGCCCATAATCCAGTGCGGTGGCAACTGATTATACCCCACCTTCCCATTTTAACCTTATCCTGCCTCGCCTCTGCACCCTTTCAACCCCTTTCCCCCGCACGCGCGCCTTCCACTCGAGCCTCATCCTCATTCTCTTCTTATACGCCCAACCGCGCCTTCTCCATACCGCCGAGCTTCACGTCAATTAGAATAAGGTTGGCACTTTCGGTACGAAGAGTAATTACTTTAATTAACAAAATGGAGGTGGGTATGCGCGAGTTTTGCCCCCTTTTCCTCTCGCCCTCCGTCGCTGATGTTAGCCGCCGCGCCGCCGCCGCCGCCGCCGCCACCATCACCACCACCACCACTACCACCACCACCACCACCGTCTCCCACGTCTTTTCAAGCTTTGGCCACGAATCTATCGCGTGAAGAATTCGTGCGATCCTTTCCGCAAGGCAAGTAAGTACCAAGGCGAAAACTTGCGATGCTCGCCTGCACGACGTATGGACGTATTCTCTAATATTGCTACCCTCGCGCTAAATAATAATAATTGGATTCTCATCGCGTATCTAGCATCACAAATAACTTTAAGCTTCATTAAAATAATATATTGAATACATCCAGTAGAGGAATAAATTTCTTAGCAAGATGTGTAAGGTGCCAAATACGCAGTGAGAATAGCGGCCGATCTTATGACAGATTTAATGCAATATTTTTTTATCGAGACCTATCGAGTGAGTATTGAAGTATCTTCAACTAAAATTTTATTCTTTCGAACATTTAGTTTAAAATAATGAGATGCTACTTCACCGACGAACACAGACTCATATTTATAATACAAAAATAAAAGTTTGCCATGAGTCGGATTATTGCTTAATCACGATACTCATAAGAGATATCCTACCTGTCGTCCTTGCCGGATGGTTTATCGAGGGGTCCAACCGTGTGCTGCGGGGGTGGCATACTGTAGCATGGTGCCGGGCTGTAACCCGCTGGAATCTGATAACCGGAAGTCACTGGGCCACCAGGGTAAGTTCCACCGCAATTGTAACCTGCAGTTGGATAAGGGGTGTACGTGTTCCCGGGATATTCGGGTTGGACGCCGGTCATCCCGTATCCTGGGTGAGGACTCATGGGTCCGTAACCTGACATACGAAAGATTGTATAAATAAAGAAAGTAACAGTCATATCAACGGTTCCCTAAAAGTAAAAATATACAGTGCGAAACGGAAAGCATCTTACTCGCAAAATGCGTTTCACGCTTTTCATTTTTTTAGATATTGAATATTTTGATAATTAGATAAATAAAGATAAATTTATAATAAAGTATCGACAACTTGAAATGTATTGAGAGAAAAGATTTTGTTATCTGCTTTCATTCCAACGTTCACTTTGCTAAAAAAAGTCCGTTGGTAAGAAGTAATTTTCTAAAGATGTAAATAACTCACAAATTGATAAAATATTGATACTAAGCGAATTAATATCTATAAGTTGACTTTTATAACACTAGGGAAAGCGTAGGATTTCTAGGACATTCTACCTAAATACATGCCTAAATACATACGTGCCGTGTAATCGCGCTCGAACGGGAGACGCGGAAATAGCGCGAACACAGGCGCACTATAGGAGCAGCCCGCTGCTTGATTAACTGTTGTAAAATCTACACGTTTATTTACTGGCAAGAATTCATTTTGTCGAGAGAGCACGCAATGCAAATAGCCGACGGACGGAAGGCCGACTGTGCGCGAGCGCGCGCGACGTCGCGTGAACACGGCCGTGCCCTGTGTGTGTCGAGGCCGGGGAACACGGCGCTGTGTGTGCTCGAATGTTTCAATTTCAATAACTACTCCCCAGCGTCAGAGTCCGCACAATATCGGCCGCGCCGGACTTTTGCCGACGCTACGTGTACGCGAAATATTGATAATTAACAATGGCCGTGTACCGTCACAGGGGGGTGGTTCGACGGGAAGGGTGCGCACGGTGCACATTCAGGCCGAAGGACGGAGGGAAAGAGAAAGAGAGGGATGGAAACGGAGAAAACGATGGGGAACGATCAGCGAGAAAGAGAGAGAGAGAGAGAAAGAGAGAAACGAAGGGATGAGAAGGGGGAGAATCGGCCGCGGGTTTGGAATGCCAAGGTACAGAGAGACCGAGGAAAATGAGAGTTCGGCCATAGGTGCCTATTATGGCAGTCATGTACTGTTCTGGTGAATTTTTATTCGACGGTTGTAACCGCGTATCGTCCCCCATCCTCATCTACATCCCTCGCCACCCTTGCCGACCCCCGGGGGCGTCGGGCTCTTTGTTCTCCTCCGAATCCCTCGTCCACGCACCTCCTCCGCGTCGCTCCCGCTATCACCTGACGTTACACGACGCCTGTATAAGGACACATTAACGCTTCGCGTGTATCTCTTGCCGCGCATATATGTATATGCCAGGTAAAATTTATAGTGCTAAAGACACCCTGTGTCACCCCCTCCCTTTTCCATGTTTGTTTTTCCGCTCTATCTTCATCTGACATTATCGTACAGATACGATCTGTCGCTAAATTTTCACAGCGAATTACGATTCGACGTTATTGCATGAGTAAATGATATTGTTTAAAAATTTGGGACTACATAATTATTACAAGTATTCTAATGAGCAGGTAAATGCTCCTTGGTATCGAAAATGTTGAATCGGAAATGCAGTGAGAAGCTTTCACGTTAAATATTACTGCTTTGTAAAAACGACGTAATACGTTTAGCTATTACCGCAGAAAATATCGTTTACGAATGTTTGCAAGTTAATAAATTTTATAGCTTTAATAAACCATAATTTTATATGAAGCATAACTTGTTATAATCATATTATTAAATATGACAACAAAAAGAAAGTCGTAAAGCAATCTTTGGATCATAGATTATCCGCGAACTTACACGATAAACGATGATAACTCACCGGTAGGGTCTCGGTAGGCGTCCATGTAGTGGGAACCCCCGCTGTCGGGTGTGCTCTCGCGACTATACGCCGTGACGTGCACTCCAGGCGGCGGAAACCCGGGTACAGGCCTGATTCCTGGACCCCCGCTGAAATTGACTGGCTCGTTCGCCGTTGAGAAATCAACGGGCTCGGTTTGCTCTTCAATCGGTCGTGGGGCTGGAAAACCAGGACCCACGGGAACTGCGACGGCTTCCCCGTGGGCAGTGGAATACTGTGGACTGGGTGCACCGCTGCAGTAAACATAAATATGTATCTATTTCGTCTATTTGTAGTCGTCAATCTGAGTATTATAAAATTACAAATATTTCTTATGGAGCATTATATTGATTCTAGGTTCTTCATTAAAATAATCTTCCAATTGTTTAGCAAACTTGAAAACAATTTTTTCTGTAAAGTTGAGTTTCAGTCAGGTTTCACAGTCTTATTCTCATTATCTGTTATAAATATGAAAATTAAGAGGTTGCTCTACCTGTGGAGTCTATTGACGCTAAGATCGAGAGTCTGGCCTTGAGGACTAGGAACTTGAGGACTAGCCGTCAAGTGGGGACTTGCTGCTGCCTGAGGACTACTTCCCACCGTTTGTCCTCCTCCATATTGTGGACTGAGGCTGTTGGAACCGTAGGGTGGTGCCTGTAGAGTCATGTTATTGATAAGCGTGAAGATGTCATAATATTTTCTTCGTACACACCATATTATTTCTAACTTACCTGCGGACTGGTGGACGTAACACTGGAGGTAGACAAATCCATCACTGATCCCCCGGGCGAGGTAGGCGGTCCACCGGGCTTCTGCATCTGCTGCATTTGCGCGACCGTAACGCATTTCACTGCAACATTCATGGAGATGTGACGTTTAGTTAGAAACGAGTCTTGGATACACACGCAGAGACAATCTCGCATAAATTACCATCTTCAGTCTTTATCATGCCGGCTGCCGTAGCGGCGGCCATCGCCATCTGATGCTGTTGCGCGGCCACCGCAGCTTCTTGATGATAAACTCGTTCCTGCTCTTCTGGCGTCATGCCGGTTTGTCCCAGGTAATACATGTTCGCCCTCGAATGAAGCTGCTGCTGCTGCTGCTGCTGCTGTTGCTGCTGCTGCTGTTGCTGCTGCTGCTGCTGCTGCTGCTGCTGCTGCGACGGGATAGGCGCGCAAGACTGTGTATCATATCTTTCGTACGTCGTGGTACCAGGATCGTAGGGTCGATGATTGGCTGCGCTCACTATCGCGTTCTCGTAGCCTCTGCCAGCCGTTATATCGTTAGAATACGTTACCACTGGTCGTGTGATATTGCTAGCACCGGGATGCATGTACGCTCTTGCGTGTTCGGCCGATCTGTGATGATAGAGCTCCTCCGTAGTGGTTGCGGCGGCTGCCGCGGCCGCTGCCGCAGCCATCATGGCGGTGGGTTCGTAAGGAGACCTTTGGGACATTTGATGGCTCATTCTGGTGTCTTCCACCATCGGCATCGGATAGGCGACCGGCTGCATCGGTAGCACGTGATGCGTCGGATGCTGGCCGGGATGATGGATCGTCGCTCCTATGGATGGCCGCGAGCCCATCGCGTCCATGGATGACATGGACGAGGAGTTCGAATCTTGGCTCATGTAAGAATCGTACGTTTGTCGTACCGCGGGAGGCGGCGGTGGCGGGGGCGAGTTCACTCTGCAGGACGCGGCATCCTCCGTCTTGGGAACCAACAAGTCGCCCGCGTTTTGATTCCTCATGGACAATGTGTTGCAGCAACTGCTGTTGAGAGTCATATTCTCCGTCTTGGGCACCTTCGCGGGACGCGACGTGCTGTTGTCCTCCGGCGTTTTCGGAGGCTTCACGTTAATCCCGGCGTTCTTCGTCGTCGACGTATAATAGTCGTAAGTCAGGCTGTTTAGTACGGGTTTCGTGTCTTGCGTTGCGGAACCGTACTGCGTATAACTCTTCGTGTCCATTGATGGGGGCAACAGATTCGTGCTGATGTACTCTGGTGGTATTCCTGGCACTACCATGGGAGATTGTGTATTTAATAAATTTTGCACAAAGATATAACGAGTTGCAAGAGATGAAAGTTTTGTGACATTAAACATATCATTGTAATGGGAAGTGTTCGTAAATTTTTTATTACTTTTTGCTACTAACAAGCATTCTAACGCTCTCTAATAGCATTATAAAAAAATTAGCTCATCAAATAGCATGCAGTTATTAGTTGTTATTAAGTATTTACGTGCTCTAGTTTAAGAAAATAATAACTAAATGAATTTTCTGAATATGATATACGTATCTGTAATTGTAATCTATTTATAATAATTACAATCTTTGAATACTGCTTAAATAGTATTATTTTTTTATCTATAACATTTGTAAAAAATTTTGATAGCCGAGTTTATATTACATAAAGCTTATATTAAACATGAAACCTAGTTTCCCTAGTAAAGCAAAAGATATTTCAAATTATCAAATCATTATATCTTTAACTGGATCATTAATACTGCGTCAGAGTTATTTGACAGTGAGTTAAATGAGAATCTATGTAAAAATTAAAATACTAATCTAATCCGAGAGAATAACAAATATAAAAATTATTTCAAAACTATCAGTGGAATTTTGCAATCAATTGCGTATATACAATATATAATAATTCCAATACGGGCTAGATCTTTTATGCCTAATATTTTTTGTGTGAATTTATGCATGTGTATGTGTTTATGTGTATGTATTTATGTATGTGTTACAATTAAAAACTGATTTTACTAGGAAGAAGTTTTAACAAAGTGCTATCGTTAATACTAGTTTAAACTAGGTAAAACTAATATTTATTGTCTGCTATTGGAGATAATAAAAACTCGATACAATCAATGCTTTTAAAATACTTACAGCTTTTATTAAGTAAAATTAGTTTTTACCAAAAGTCAATGAAAACTCGTTGAACTAATTCACACTATTTACATAATTTGAATCGTGTAAAATAATCAAAAACAAATAACTGCATTAGAATTGCTAATAATAAAATTCTTTTTGTAAAATAATGTTTTAAATGATATTTTTGCAACTCTTTTTTACCGAATGTCCCAGTGTCGCAATTTTACCGCAGTGAGAACAATCAAGACACGCGCGAGCGCAACGGAGAGGAACGCGAGATACATATTTTTACATACAAAATTTACAAGCCTCTTATTTTATTCCCAGCATTTAAACGTTAATGTCGCGTGGAACGGCGACGGGATTTTCATGTCCAATGTACCGCGGACACATACGACGTTGTGTCCTGCGTACCGCCTTACCTTGAGCCTTTTGTCGTGCTTCGCGTGCGGCCTGCTTATTTGCCGCGGCGATGGGACATCCGGACAGGCTCCTATGTGTGTTCCGATTAGAGCTGACATGACCGCGGCCGTTGCAACCAGGCGTCGGGCATTTCAATATGGTCTCATGCATCGCCAGAACTGCGAGAACCCAGAGACACGTGGCGTGGTTACAGACACACGTTCTTGGCACGTTCGTACACACGCGCGTTACACACAATTAGAGAGAGAGAGAGAGAGAGACGCGGCGCACACGCACGTGGCAGGTGTGATGAAGTGTCGTTAAGGCGCTCTGTCTTTATGCATTGAGTATAATTAATTATCCGCATTGGACACCGTGCATTCCCGAGAAGTAACGAGAATGGGAGAGACAGAATCCAGATCTGGATGTGCGAGAGGGATGTCGTTCCTCGCGAGCTCGCGAAACGGACCCGAATGGAAGAAAGAAGAAGAAATCCGCACGTTCGGTACACCGTTGTAAGAGGAAAGGAAATGAAAAACGGTCAAAGAATGAAATAAAACACGGCGTCATAGCACGTGTGGAACGCAAATTAATGTGTAACAGTACAATCAAGTATACCGAGCGGGTAGAGAGAAACACAAGACAATCAATTAATCGATAGAAAATTATAACACAACAACTTGCAATCTGTGTGAGGTAGTGTGCTACGTTGATGAGAACGACGTTTGCTCGTCGTACGCGAGCGAGCGAGCGAGTGAAAGCAAACGCTCGAGCTTGAAATACCTTGGAAGATCCTGCGTTCTCGGGGAAGGGATCGTAGGGGCGAGTCCATCAAAAATAGAAATAAAAATGACGAGATTGTGTATGCACTGCATTTGCGCTGCTGCATGCAGTCGGCGCGCGCGTCCCGTGCGCAGCGGCTCGACTTGTCGTCATTAAGGGAAAAGGGGGAGCGGAATTCGTCGTTGCGGAAACTATCGTACATCGATGAGAAGCTGGATCATCCGTATAATTCTTTGCGTAATTATACTCAATCGCACAAGTGTCCTCCGTGTGTGAAGTGTCCGGCGTGTGCGCATACGCCGGGCCCGTCGCGCCGCCCGTGTCTCGAGTTCTCCAGAGGGTTCATAGGCACGACCAGTATCAACCAAGTTCGAGAGTGTGGTGATATAATTTTCTACTATATAATGAACTACAAACAGAACAGTAAATCAAGAACGGAAAGGAACGCAATAAATAAAGCTCTCTACCCCGCAAACGAAAAGCGCAAAGAATACCAACAGACAGATATACACGCACACGCACACACGCTCGCACACGCATATACGCGACGCGTGCACCGCGCTCATCGCTGAAAAATATCCATTTTCTCTTTCTAATTCGACTTCGTGTATCGAAGATACATTTTTTGTTGCGTTTAATGAGGCGAGGAAGCCGCGGAGAACAATGGCCTTTTGTGGATGACGAGGCCGATCGAAAATAGTTTCGGAGAAAAAACGAATCAAATTAGAGACAGAATCGATTGCCTTCCAAAAACAAACATTATTTGAAAAATATGATATTTGGAAGATGTGAATATTTATTGGAATGTAATTACATATGAAAATTTCCGGACAAATTTAGAAATAACGTCATTTATTTACTGTGACAAGATTGACCAATTGTAAAATTTCTTTTAGATATTCCACAACAATGATTCATTCTTACTTCCTCGCTTCTTAGGAGAAAAAGACACTCTCGCAAAAAGAAGATGCACTATATAGCTACAATAAGAAGTAATTAATGAAAGAGTACTTACTCTCTGGCGTTAACTTATCCTTCTGTGGACATCCAGAAAGACTGTAAGCACAGAAACTGTTTAATAACGTTTAAGATCAACAAGATTTAAGGGGCTTTAGACATTCGGCTTCTCTCTTAAAAATTCTATGCGTAGCACGCGCATTAAAATCGAAAAAAAAATTTCTTTTATTTTTTTATTTCCCTTTTTTCTAAATGCTTGACATGCATTTATTGTTTCAGCAGTACACAGGATTCGATATGCGGATCATGGATTGGCTTATTGATGTCTGTTTCTGTATAACGCCCCGCTCGATTCTCCACGTAAAACCGCGTAGGTGTGTAATCGGCCGTGGTTGAGTGCGGAGCGCAGGTTAATTATCGATAATTGCTTACCTGCGGTGGTGAGAGTAGAGTCCGGTCACGTGACCCTGCCCCGTGCAGCCTGGGGTCGGGCACTTGTTGCCCTCTGTAACAAATCAAACCGCCACGCACAGCCAGATGTTAGTCTATTAAGTGCCGTTTCAGATATTCATGAGATACGACGTATACTAGTTTTTAGTCGAGCCTAGTGCTTTAAAGCTTATACGACAGCTTTACGTGAGCTTTACACTTCACTCCTAGTACACATCTAGACTTAATTAAATTTTTAACGTATAAATGTGCGAGATGCCTTACTTAGATATTGTCCTCTTAAAAGAAATTAAAATTGTAGAATTTATTTATCATCTTACTATAATCATAAGCTCTCTAAACAATATATTCTATAGTTTCATACAGAAAGTAAAGAATAAAATTTCACTCGGATAGTACGCTGTCTCTGCGACGCGTTATTTCTGCATCGAAATTGATGATCCCGACACAAGCGGACTGTAATTCTGAATAAATTGGATATTTACACTGTCGACGAGTGTTGTTCCGCGGCAGGAACGTGTCGACCGGAATACGGCGTTGGCTTAATACGTATTAATGCGTTGTTATTGCATTTGGTTTCATAATCTTGTACTTGCGGCCAATTGACGTGAAAATATTACACGCAATCGTCTCGTCGCTCGAATGCGCCTACGAATTCAATACTTTAAATGGAGACACCGCTTATTGTATCGTAAAAACTGCGAAATTTCGTTTTCGATAACGAGTTTTACACTGTATTTATGAAATGGTCTTTCATATTAGTAATAAGTAGCACAGTAGAAAGGAACGTTATCTTGCAAATTGAAATAATTAACAGCATAGACCAAAAGGATATTAATTAACTATTCCATCATAATCTGGAAATGTGATAAAAATATGTAAGAACATTGGAAAATATATGAAAAATAATATGGTATTTCGGTATGCTCGCACGCGGTGCTGCCAACGACATGAGCAGTTGAATGGAAATTAACTATTGAATGGCTGACAGCCGACGTGTCCGACATCGTCGCGTAGTTTCATTCTGCACATCGAACCAGAATATAGCTTACTCCCCGTTTGCCAATATATCACGTTATCCTTCACAGAGAACGTTGAACAGCCAAGGCGAAAGACTCTGCGAGTAAGTATGGCGAGAGACATGTCTATTTTATGTCAAAAAAACTAATTTATAAAAATTTCGTCATTCTCTCATTTGAAATTCTTGGTATTAAAGACAAAGGAAGAAATAGTATTGATAATAAATAACTTTCATCATTTCATGAAATAATTCATATATGTATGTAAAAAAAAGTCGCCTCGCCAAAATTTAATGTGTATAATATAAATTATAAAGAAACTCATAATTAATGGGCCTAAAAATTTTAAAAACTTTTGCATTTTTATTTTAATGATATTTCAATTTTTTACAATTACTACGCAATAACAATTTGTAATAAATATATCTCTCTGTCTATAACTGTCCTCAGAGATACATTTCAAAAAGGGATTCCAAAAAATTTTTGCACGGTTTCCTCAGGCGTGTCTGCTATTTAGTAGCATTTTTCAGGATGAGTTTCCTCAATCCTGTGGCGAGAGGCCCCAAGTGAAAGTTGAAAGGACGGTCCAGAAGGGTGGAAATGGCCTCGCGTGTGGTCAGCCTGGATCTCATCGCACGAGTTACGCATTTGTGAATAGCCTCTGGGATTTCTCTGTCCCGTGACTAAGCCTTCGGGATTAGCACGGGGTATGTGGCCGGCCTACAACTGTCCGCGAAACAAAGAACAGATAGATACCTCATTCCCGCGCGACAGAACGAAACTTGCAGCAATCGGGGAAAAGTTTCGTTCCACGTGATATTTCATTCCTCCTATCTATGCATTATTTTCCGTATCACTCGTCAATATTATTTGGCCGAGTGAGAAAAGCTTCACTCTCAATAGTGTTCGTAGATTTTTGCTCGCAAATTGGGAATATCTCTATTTACGAGTAAATTGTCGCAGACACGCACAGCACGAGACCTTTCGTCGGGACTTATCTAAAGATATACAATCCTTACCATTACAGATCTGCATTAGCTGATAATTCGTTGGTAATTTCTAAATTTTTTCGAAACTTTTCTGTTCTTGCTGTTCTTTCTGTTCTTGCGACACGAAAGTATGACCGGTGCCAGACGAGCATGCCCAAACGACCAATTGTACCATCTGTCGTGCACTAGTTCTAACTTAATGGTGGGTATAGTGCACGTCACGTATGATCGCGTTCGTATTCCCGGGGCGACCTCGCGTGACCAGACAATTACGGGTTTCTAGTGCACTGCAGGTAGCCGAGAAGTACCAATCGGTTAATATGAGACCCTTCGGCAAGGTTCTCTTTATTTCAATCGTGAACGATAAATGTAACTAAAGGTTCCTACCCAATCCTTAGACAGCATAATCGGCTGAAAGCTATATTAGGTACTACTCTGTTCCATTTACATGCTATAGCTCTAAGCTTCCATAAGAGACATTCATTTGATAACAATTTGCTCATAATCATTAGACGCATCGTTTTTACAAGACACTTTATACCAAGTACTTTTAATTTTTTTTATAAATATGCTACATTAAACCGAAAAACTAATATTAATTGTAGGGTAATGTAATACATTATGACACAGTGCGATTCAGCAAAAAGAAATAAATGTTCAATTTAAGAAATGAATATAAGTTTCCAGATTTCAACTTGAATTTTTCTACCGATTCGTAAAGTCGAAAGCAATGATCACGTTTCATGTGAGATCATTTGTGTGCTGGACGTTATCGCAGTGACCGCGACGGAATATAGGTAGGTTTATCATCCGTGTTAGAGGGTTTGGGAAGGGACTTCATCGGAGTCTTAAGGGGAGGCCAGCTTTAGGTTAGTTGACGGGGGTTCTCTTGAAGTGAGCGCACTTTTATAAACTTTGTCGTGTACTAATCCTCCGCCCGGGCCTGATCCCTTAGCCAACTACGTCTCGGGGCTCGCCAATCGAGTGCCGTGACGCCAAGAAACTTCATCAGGTCGTCATTTCGCGTTTCAGGAGAGCGAGAACCCGACGGGAAGAGTGGATAGAGAGAGAGAGAAAAGTCGATCCCTACTTAGGTGTTCGCCTTTTTCTTAAGGCGAGCGGCACATCCGCCCACCTCCCCATAAATTGGATTACGATACGTGACGTCATTAGCGGCATGCTTTATTTGCGGACCACGACGCTCCCCGAGTTCCAAAGTTGAACGACGGCACACGCCGTCGGGATTGTTCGAAACCCTGCGTAATTCCTCGAGAAGAAACTCCGTGGATTAATTTTGTTTCGAAATCAGAGTTTTGCCAGAGATTAAAGTTAAAGAATGTTCGATTGTCTTTCGAGCAAAAAATGGACCCAAATTGTGAAATGTATAAAAGCGCAGCAAACATCAAGCTAACGCACGTTTTATGAATCTTATTAAATTCATCATAGAGGAAATCGATGTTATTTTTATTTCAAGGAAGGATCGCTGAAGTTTCCTGGTTTTTAATTAGTGCCGGGTAAAAAAAGGTTTACCGGAT
>VBVR01004733.1:0-13746 GCA_011638315.1 Tetramorium parvispinum | reverse complement strand
TCACAGGACACGAAATAATAAAGAAATAACAAAGAATATTTAATCGAAAATAGCGCTAAACGACGTTACTACAGTAAGGGAGTAAGAGCCATTCGCGCGTGGCGAAAAAACGGCGGAGCGAGGAGAGGAAGCTGCGCGCAGCGTTGATCGGCGCGAGAAAGGAACGAGAGGGAAAAACGAGAAGGGCTTTAGTCGGAGGGGAGTTGGAAACCCGAGCGGCGCAACAGAGTTTATTCACAATGCGCGCGAACGAACTCGACGAAGCCCAGATATTAATTTTCTCCATGTATATGGATGAGTACTGACTAGGCCATGTTGCGCGAGAATGCGGGAGGAAGACGGACGAAAGTGGAAGGTTGGCAAGAGGAAGGAAGCAGGGGCGGTGATGGTGGACGTACCTGCGTAACGACGGGCGGGTGGAGGGAGGATGGGGGATGATGCGGCTGTGCACCACCGTCGTCGCCGCCGGGAGGTGTTCGTTCAGAACAGCGAAGGGTGGCTAAATTGCTATCGATCTTCCAGCCACGTAAATATCGTTTACCTTGCAGCACCCATCTCCCGAGCCTTTCGCATCCCTCCGGCCCCCTCGCATATCCTCCCTCGCGTTCCTGTCCGCCCTATCGACGCATTACGCGAATATGCGTTATCAGTTTGATGGAGATCCCCGGCTTTTCGTATCACCGATTCTGATAGCTCGACCAGTCGATCGGTTAATCCTTCGCGTTCGCGTATCTTCCAGCGTGCCAAAATTCAGCGCCGGGTATATATCGGGTCGGAGCGTTTTTAATGTTCGATTTTCGCATCGCTGCGAAAGCCTCGCGCGAGTTCAACACGGTGCACACCTCGTACATGTAAATGTGTCGAAAGTTGAATGATAGAATATTTTCTGGAAAATATTCGGGAAAGAGAAATTGAGGAAGAAGATATAATCGCGCTTAACTGCTTAAAAAGAATTGTAAAATAATTGTATCTATGCATGTAAAAAATATAAAATTTTTCAATTGAGTCTTGCATGCGTACTAATGACACAAATTGGTATAATAATAATTGCAAAATGATGCCACTTAAGAGCGCACGAAATTGGTGTACGGTAATTACAAATGCACGCGTCTATCCGACGATCGCTCGGTTTTCGGCCGCCCTATTGCTGGATATAATTTCATTAAAAGCATCATATTTCAGCGTTCGGTAAATAGAACCGCCGCTTATTTTACGGTAGACATAAACGTGCTCGTTTATCGTCTGGATCAGCCAAAATAGCGTTCGGTACCGTATCGAAATTGCGCGCGTGAATGCGAAACGCAAATGCGAACGCACTTCGATGATACTCGAGTTCTTACAAATTTTATCCCGCTATGAAAGGGAACCAAAAAAAAAGAGAGGAATGCGTTTAATTATAAGCGACGCCTGGTTCTCTCGCGTTTATTCGCGCTCGTAATTACTCGTCGCACCGATCCCCGGCGTATTTGCGCGAATTCGCGGAATTCGATGTAATCATCGATTAAACGAGGACCCGAAAATAATTAATGAAAACTCGGTATTCGGCAAGCCGGTTGCGAATTAGGGGGATGCGTTCTTTCCGTCGATTAAACGCAGAAGATTGTAAAAGGATCTGTACTTGACAGTCATGCATTCACTAAATAATCGTCGTCTACACAATTTAATCGCAAACCTCCACAATTGAAACCAGCGTAAATTCGAAGCGGTATAAAAAATTTTTAATATTAAAATACAAATTAATACATTTTTAAAAAATTCTAAAATTAACGGTCGCAGAAAACTTGTCCTTCTTGCTTTTTGCGTTGAAGCAATGCATGCAATATCACATATTCATTCTCAATATTCTCAGTTATACGTATTCAAGCTTCTCTCGAAACTTAATTAAACATCAAAGGACATACGGTATGAAAGTTCATTATTGGCTCACGTGATTTCGGATTAACAATACTTGTGCGCAAGTTCAAAATCTATTTTATCAACGTTCACACGTTTTTTCCGCATGTATGGCTCTCGTGATATCCGGCGAGCTAAAAAGTACCGAAGGACCATCCTAGACGCGAATTCGTGAACATCGCGAAAGTCGTCAAGAACGCGGCATATAGCCGAGGATATGCAAATTGTATTAAGTCTCCCGTGGTCTCCCCTCGGCCGTTGGTGGCGGTCGTATCTTCCGTATCGCAGTCGCCCGAGAGTGGTATTACGAAACTTAAGCCGTAGCGCACAAGTGTCGCGTTACGAGTCCGACCCCGGGAGCACGGCCCTGGCATCCTCTCCGCCTTTGTGCGACGTAAGCCTGCGCCATTATCTTGGTCGTACCTCCCGGTATCTCTCTCTCTCTTTCTTTAGAATTTAAACTTAGCACCCCTTCGCCCATCCTCATCATAGTAACCGCGAAATCTCCTAGAAATCCTTCTTGACTATTCCGTCGATTCCCAGTGGTGTCTCTCTCTCTCTCTCTCTCTCTCTCTCTCTCTCTCTCTCTCTCTCTCTCTCTCTCTCTGTAAAGCGTTCTTCGTCACGTGAGAAAATTCGTCGTTTAATTCATCCTCGTATGGCTAAAGCAACTATTATTTATAATATTTATACAGCACGGTGAAAATATTGTTTTTTTCGTATAAATATAATTATGGAGAACATTTTTATTGCTAGTCTGTTTTAAATGTATATAATAAATGCATGAGGATGAGGCTTATAATAATTAATTTAGAATTTATTTATAAGTAATTAGCTAAAACAAATCAATCAATTCTTGCACCTAAATTAGCTCGCCGTAAACTTACTATCTTTTTCAGTCATAATGTCAAGATTTTAGGTACGAGGCAATTTCCGATCCGACTCACCCTCACAAAAGCAGAGCTAATCATCGCAGACACGCGCGCCGGTAATCACGTTCACGGTCCAATAATCATACCGTTATAATTAACGCGCCGCAATTAAGGCGGTTTCGTAGGACGGATGACAATCGAGCCGTGATTGTCGATTAAACATTTTCGCGTCGATGCAGCGACACAATTTCCGAGGCTGCACGACGCCAGCCTCCCCCGAACGATTATTCTTCTCTCGCGAAGGGGTGGCTCGTTAGTTCGCGCAGCGCACAGGGGGCTAAAAGCGCCTTTTAACACTCTCCGACATCTACGCGCCGTCAGATTCCGCGCCGGCTCACGGAGCCAATTTTCGAGCTCGAGCGACCGTAAAACGTATTCAGATTTTGTACGAACGCTATACATATCCCGAAATGAACAACGTGATAATATTTCTTCGCGATGTTAGCTTCAATAGTTATCGGTCGCTTCTTATATCCAAATTTTAATGCAAAAAATGCACATAGAAATATATCAATATCTTTATACGCCACTCCAATATACATATAAACTGGCAATATATTTGCAAGCATGCTATTTTTCTCAAATTCCTTTTAAAAATTGGAAAAGTTGTAACGATACCATTATTAATATTGAATTGTTTCTCGAAAATGATACTCTTACGAGTTAGCAAAAGTTGCGAAAAGTTTAGGGCTTACGCGATCGCATAATTGATTCACGCGTTAAGCATTCATTGAATGAACTCTCCAGACGCCGTCTGAACTACACTTTTAAAGTTGCGGCCTCGTATCGATCGTCTATAAAAGTCGACTGAAGGCGTTCAATGATATCGTCGCCAATCGTTAACGAGTGCTATGTATAATAACATTTTTCGCACCTCGGGGCGCGCAAATGGCATTTCGGTAATTAAACGCACGCGCACACGTGACGACGATCGTGTTGATGAAGCAATTTTATCGGGCGACCCGCATTTCTGTACCGACGCAACAACGGAGGAAGGGGAAGAGAGAGAGAAAAAACAGTGGAGAGATCGGAAAAACGAGTGGCGCGCAACGAGATGATAGAGCTCCCACCAAACCAGCAAATTGGTGAAGTAAATCGTGCGGGATACCCCACAGCCTGTTAGCCGCGTACACGTGCATGGCGGCAGGTGAATGAAACACATATGTATGTACATACATGTACTTGTGCGGGCGCGCGTGTGTTTGCACAAAGAGAGACGCGGAGGCGGAGGAAATCCGTAACGAACTTCGCGCAATAAGAATTGCAAGTAACGCGCGGCCGCCGGTATTATTTCGGTAGCGAAGTCAATTTGCAATCAGCGATGCAGCCGTTTCTCCCCTCGTTTCGTCTTCCCTCACCACTCGCCCGCCCCCTTCCTCGTGCCAACGAAGAAAGAAGAGTACACCCTGTATTTACCATAATGCGATAAGAGGCGAAGGGTATCGTACATTTAAATGAGTCTCTGGGTTTTCCCTCCCTACGTTGGGTCTTTTTCCTCGTTCTTTCTCTCTCGCCGGCGCTTCCTTATTTCCTTAAACAGTTGCCAGCCGCGCAAAATCCCTGTAAAACTCGGAGAAAAGTGGATTTTCCTACTTCCCGAAATTGCTCGCGAATGTGTTCATTCGAAAGCGACTAATGAGAGCTTCAAGGACGCAATCCTGTTCTGCATTTCTTACCGATGTGCAAGTTTACGAAAAATCCTCCAAATTACAATATTATATCGTATCAAATATAACAATATTTTATCGTATCGCGTAACAACATTTGTATTTGAATGCCGTGATAAACTCGTATCGTCGAAAACTAATTCCTAATTTTCATAGCTGAAATTTTTCTGGCAATGACTACTTTATCATGCTATTTTTCACTGCGGACAGTTAGGAGAAAAATTTATAAGGTGCACGGGGAAAGAGGACAAATTATTTTACCGCATTCTTTCAATGCCCTCAGATGTCGAAGAGAAATTAAGTGGAACTTGCGTTCTCTAAAGCGGATCAGTACACACGTTAAGCCACGTCAGACTATTTACGAGTGGATCTCTTTCGAGAGCGAAAGAAGTTTCGTTAAAGATTCCGTCTGTCAACCTTGCTTACCACGGTTCGCTCGGAGCCGTCCGTTGAAGTAGTTCTTTTACCTCCATTTTTACAAACTTTCTCCTCTTTTTTCTGCCTGTTACCGACTTGCAGCAAAAATCATTTATTTATCTTAAAGTGTTTGCACACAAAATAGCATTTTCACTACATGTGTGAAATAAAATTAACTAAATTTATAATGTATATATATCTAATAACATTAATAAATTTTCGCTATAACCGAAAAGAGATTATTGATTAAGAATATTATAATACTGTTAGGATATATATCAAGTAGATTTTTTTACGTCGATTTTAACACTAAAATTTGATTCATTGATTTTTTCATCGATAACAATGAAAATTATTAAATGCATTACGTTCTTAAAGTTTATGTAAACTGTTTCTAAAAAAAATTAATGACTTTGATTTAAAAAAAAAAGTATTACTTTTTATTCTTTCCTTCTCTCACAATGGTTTATATTCCCGAACGTTTTAGTGGCGTGTAAAGCAAAAGCCATAACAGGTGCACTTAAGCGCGATGTAACGAAATGACCCCGTAGAATAGATCGTAGGTATAGAAAGCGCTGCTTAGAAATGGCCACATGCATGCCAAATGTAACTGAGGTATCATAAACGAGCCCATTTAACGAGGAGGGATATAAGGTCGAGGGGGATATAAAGCGACGCGGGGAACGGGAGGCGGATGACCGAATTCGAAGATATTTGAATTCTTGAATGCCGGAATCGCCCCATATCCCTTCGACCTCTACCATTGCCTATCGAGATAACTTCACCATTTGCTTAAAGCGCCTCACGTTATGAATGCCTCGATCGCGTGAAAGAAAGTACGCACCTACTTTTGCCACTCTATGTTTATGACCGTAAAAATGGATTACGATTCTGATCGCCGCATTTGAATAAATTCAAATCTCAAAGATTTATAAGATCGTTCATATAAGTTGAATCAGATCAATTTCTAGAATAAGATTTAAATTATAATTAATATTATATTTGCAAAAAAAATATGTCTTAGTTAATATATGATCAAAAGTGACTCTAATTTAAAAATAATAATTTAAAATAAAATTATGTTACAGCAGATATTCCATTTCGAACAGTAAAGTTTGTTATATATGGAAACTGGATTATTCGATATGTATTTTATACGACTATGTACGACAAATATGTGCATAGATTTACGTAGACAGTGTCAAATTGACGGCTAAAGTATACGTGAGTCACACATGTACGAACGCATGGATCAAGTCTTTATCGTGACAGTCGGCGGAGCGAGGATAGATAGTAAGGGATGTGAGTCCTCAGAGGATTTGAGTGGCCAATTTGTCTGGGGCGATCTACCCATTCTCCTGATAACAACATATCAATGACGATAACAGCGGTTCCCCATACTCATCGAATTACTAAAAAGACTCTTCTAATGTATTGGCAAAGCACCCATGGGTTACACTAAACTTGTACAATCAATGATCTAAAAAAAGTTCCCTACATCAATAACATTAATGTATAAATATACTTTTCCCAAAGAACTTTTATCGTGCAACTTGTCAAAAGAATATCGAATAAATAAAGAAAACATTTCTTAACAAGCAATCAAACTATTCACTTCTCATTAAAATCAAATCATTAAAAGAACTTACAACGTTTTAAGTGCTTGATTTTGGAAAATAGCGATTCTGCATTCAGGACTTTTGTGAAAAAAAGTCAGTGTGCGCGTCTGAGAGTTAAAAACTCGCAGAAAAATAGTGAAACGAAACGTCTCATTTGTTAAACGGGGTTATATTGTTATTATAAAAATGTAATTCTCAGTCGCGCATAATTTCAATTATATATATGAAAATCTGCGCATATTCATACGCGCGTTCTCGAGGGTCTTTTCTATAATCATCATTCGCGCGAGAGGATGAGCGTGTCTCGCTGTACAGCACGTCCCACGCCGGCTATGCAACGAGCATTAATTAAATCGAGCAGGTCGTGTAGAAGAGGGAGGGAGAGGGTCGGCATCCCTTTGAGCTTGTGGCAGTCACTATCGCAAATTAAAGTCCGGTTTGGCGCGCGTGAAAATAATTCCGTGCGCGCGCGGACGCGGATTCCACGCGCTCGGCCGGGTCTCGATTCGGAATATTTATTCGGCGAGCCGGATTTATCGTTGCCCCTCATTCCCCCGTTCCTCTCCTCCCTCCATCCGGATGTATGTGTGTCGCTCGAATATCGCATCCTGTATGGGAACGCACGCCCGTAGACGCGTACTTGGGATAATCCTCTCGAAAATATCAAAGGATATTCGAACGGCTGATTCTTTCACAATTCCAACGGCATGCGGTGCAATGCCGTTCTTTGACTCGTTATTATCATGAAATAGCGCGTATGATCTTTTGTTTATCAACCCAACAGGGAACGAATTAATCTCATAGTCCCTGGAATTTTGTGAGAGTAATTTTGCTAATCTTACAATGACAATTCTCCCTTCGCTTAAAATCAAATCCCTTTTACAATTATAAGTTAATGTCATCTAAAATGTTAAAGGGAGTACTTATGAGCGGGGAATAAATGCAAACGCTAATCAGCAATTTCTTCTCCACGACAAGACTAATGAGATAGCCCACTTATTATACACGTCGTACTCGTCACAGAAAATCGTCACGTAATAGTCCGATATCCATCGCACGATCTCTACGTGACTTTCCCCGTCATCGTAAACTCTCGTTAAAATAAATCCGAGATTAAACGTTTGGTGTGCGTAAGCGCGTCGTTCGTTCCGATCTCGGGAAAAAGAGTCGCGGCTAAATAAACGCCGTAACGAGCTGCAGGGCAATGGTAATGACGCGGTGGACTTTATCGCGCCGATGGAGAACCCGTGAATTTTCATTAGGCCGACGTACCCTGGGAAAGCTCCGGCCATGCTCTTCCGTTTCTCTTTTACCGTCGCGTCGCATTCGGACCCCCTCGGTAGCCTCGTTTCACCATCGGATATATTCTTTTTGTCCGATCTCTCGGTCGTCCGCAACTACGGTACACTTAATCAACTCTCGTTACGGTCTAATGGCTTAATACCGTGCAGATAGCTTTGTCCGCGAATACATGAGAATCTCCGGGTCGTGGGTTAATACAAATTTAAACCGCGAGACAGCGCTTTTTATCGGAAGTTCCAATCAGATGGGATTCCCAACTTGTTCTCATATCGGTCGCTCAGTTGCTGCAGCTTGTCGCCTCTAACAATTTACGCAATGGAATCTTGGTAATTGGCTCGATGTGACATTTGGCTTGTACACTCTGCAGATAACTCTGTTAATAAAATATCTATATAAAAACTATAAAATAATTATTCGCGACCCTTTTTCGGAAAGTTCATCATTAAAAAGTCAACGTAAAGTTCAAAGATATATTCTTACGTTAAGAGTGAAAGTTCTAATTATTAAATAATTACACAAGTCTATTAAAACATATTTCTTGAGAATTTATATGTTCTGGCATAGAAATATCGTTCTATTTCTCTCTCATTCAGATTCCGATTCTTAGTTCGCCTTAGTTTTGCATAAATGTTAACTATGGAGCTGTACCAGCGAAATAGCGATTATGCTTCCTATTATCCAGACTTATTCGGCAAAGTAGGGACTTCTGCCGAACACTATTCATGACGATCGATGTAGTAGGGGTAGTTTCCGTTCTTTTGTGGCGTCCCGCAACGAAGCGTGGAATACCGTTGTTAACGGCGCGCCGAATATTCATGTATGCGCAAAGTGCACGTGAACTATAACGACGGCAATCAAATTTCGCCAGTGCAACAGCGGAGTACGCGACTGCGAGAAAAATTCGAGATAAAAGAGCGTGCGGGCTCGAAGGATTACCCGCTGGCGTTCGGTCGGACCACGGTTATCAGGTAGTTAAAAAAAATTGCTTTGTGGCTTCACTTTATGGAAATCGATGTTCGGATCTTTTAACCGCCGTGAAAGAAATAAAAGAACGAGATCGTTTATGAGAACTTAAAGAGCCTGAAAACCGTTTAACAACACAGAAGGACGGAACTGTGTCAGCAGGTATAAACCTAGTTAGGACTACTGTGTATGGATAACTGTACGCTGCCACGCGCGTTATCGACCGTTGTCATAGGCTTAAGCAGATCATGGATTATACGTAATTAATGTATGATTACTACGACGACCTCCGTCACCGTGCTCAGGAGAATTTCTGCGACAGCCATCAAGGGACTCGGTGCAAATCGATCCGATAATCGCGAGATCGCCACTATCCCCTGCGGAATATGAACCTAACGAGCGTTCCGAGAACGATAAACCGCCAATTCGGATTGCCGATCGTCATCATGCGCTAAATCGCTGCAACCGCGATCCTGGAAGATCCGATCGAGGGACGACAGAATTCAATATCCAGAATGCACAAACGGATAGGGGTCTCCAGTTTCATCGTGCGCCCGTATCAATATTGACTCGGCGCTGCTCAGCCGCTAATACTGACAACCCGTAACCATTACGTAAGCCGTTATGTAAGTCTTGCAGATCAGTAACTGAATCTGTTTGAAGATTATATATGCCCGTATATCGATAAGTCGGCCACTGAAGCAAAATCGCAACTTCAAACGTAGATAAGAAGAAAGTGAGGACAAAAATTAAAGAAAATGTTACAAATTATGTATCGTTATGATTTATTAGATTATAACTGAAGATAATTGATGAAATATACTAATTTAGAATGTAACAAATTACTTGCAAATAATAAAAAAACAATATTAGACATTTTTTATTAAATTTTATTTTTATTCGTTTTCCTACCTTCCATTGTATAAAAAATCTCGAAATTTTTTTTGATTAATTTTTTAATTTTTTGGCCATTTAATTATTGATAAGTTTATGATTAAATAAGTACATTCAATTAAGAAAAAAATAATTTCATTCAATTTCGCCAAGGTAAAATATAAAAAAATGAAATTAATATAAAAGCTAGGTAAAAGGCCTCATAATAATGAAAATAATACGATCAAAATTTTATACGATATACGAACACATATGATGAATACACATATTTGAGTGTAATGCGACATGTAAATGAAATCGGGTATTAAGAGAGAACGTAGATTTGTATACACATCGATGTGTGTCAATGAATGACGGATGTTATTGTTGACGAGATAACGAGGGGGTATATTTTTTGTGCGCATCTCGTTATTTTCGGATTAATCTCGCGACCGAAACTCGGAAGAGGGAAGAATTCGTTTCAGCGAATCGCGCCGGGGTGGCGAAAAGGGAAGATAGAAAAAAGGGCGGATGTAGAAGAAGGGGGTGCAGATTCACTCGCGTGTACAAACTTTAATTTACGACGTAATTCCGGGGGAAATTTTGCAGACTAATTTCCCACCGTGCAACCCGGCTGTCCTTTATGTTGAGCACCGAACCCCATCCTGCCTTTTCTCTTGTCAGCATCGCGCTTTCTTCTAACGAGTAAACGCGATAATCCCTTGTTGGGTTGGCCTAGCACGAATTTCAATGATCCGTCTCTATGGCGGAATCAACGCGATATACCGTCACATTTACATATTAAAATATAAACTAAATATATGAAATATAATGCGCGCACAAGGATAAGAGACGTATGAAGAAATACTGATAACAGCTTCTCGCATGAGAAAAAACAACGATGATATACTTTCAAACGAAAAGACTTACTATATTATGCTAAAAGACGTCATGTATTCATGTATAATGTCTCGATGTATCCTTTCATAAATATTCCATTTACAAGAAATGTTATTTTATATTCTATAGTAATCAAGAACACCTTGTGAAAAATATATCGCGTGCTTAATGAAAAATCTCGGGAAATACAATTCTCTCGAAGACACTCGAATTTCAATGGTGGTTTTTTGACTCGCGTCACCGAATCTCGAAAATCGGACGGCATGTCGAGCCGCGGTGAAAAACGCCATTGTAAAAAAGTAATCGCGGCGGCAAAAACACGCGTCCGACACGTCGAGGCGGCCGCGCTCTCTGCCCTTTGATCCCTTTTTAGTTAGTGACCGCGGGCACGATCGGTGCTAAAAGCGCGCCCTGAATATATACGGGTGGCTTGTTCGCCAACGCGGCGCCTTTATCTCTCGGTCGGAAACACACTGGCCGGGGGATCGACCGGGATGCACTACCGTGAGACATGCACGCTGGCCCTACCGGGGGTATAAATTGCAAGCACTGTTGGTCCTTTTATTATTTTCGACGCGGCTTGCCGTCGGCTATGTGGGCGAAATCGATTCGTTCATTCGTTCGTTCGTTCGTTCGTTCGTTCGTTCGTTCGTTCGTTCGTTCGTTCGTTCGTTCGTTCGTTCGTTCGTTCGTTCGTTCGTTCGTTCGGCACTGGATGTAGCCGTATCGCGGATAAACATTTGGTTTACCTAACTCATCGTATCATCCTTGTTATTTTTCGGCCGCCGCGGTACTTCCTCGTATTTCGACTTCATACCGAGGGAAAATATACGGAACTCGTACCGTTGAGAAGCCACGGCGGAAATTCTCGTACAGGATACGAGAACGGGATCTCCGATGCGTTTTGGGATCACTGTCTGCGATAACATCCGCGACGTTTGCTGTCCCCGTCGTTCAACGGAATATTGAGGAAATTCCGCGCCAGTCTAGTTCCATGTGAAATACCCCTTCGTAGCCATGAGTCAAGACTAGACTGCTCACGATTATCCCGCCCATAAAAATTCAAGTTCATACAAACGTGTCCGCCTTGAAGGAAACGTGTCGTTCCTGAGCCGGTCATGTTCGTAGCGGCGTGTATAACGCTGCGAGAATTTATTCCGCCTGTTTGCAGTTCCGCGCACGTGCGCCTGCACAGCCTCCGCTTCTATGTACATGGCCTTTGTACGTATACCAGACACGTGCAAAGCCCGGGGTCATGGCAGTTGCCGGTTATGGGGTGTAGCTGGCATGCAGTCAAACAGCATTCATAATTTACG
This sequence comes from Tetramorium parvispinum, assembly GCA_011638315.1. NCBI lineage: Eukaryota > Metazoa > Arthropoda > Insecta > Hymenoptera > Formicidae > Tetramorium > Tetramorium parvispinum. The sequence goes on along the minus strand of VBVR01004733.1, from coordinate 1,864 downwards.
TAGTTTCGTCCGCGACGGGGATCACCCGCGCCACGTAGCCGGATATCACAACAATTTCACTGTGCGCTGCATTCTGCCCTAAAAGGCCCCAGCTGTCATCCCGCGATCCGGTCGTCTCGTCACAACGAAATATCAAATAGATCCGGCACAAAACGCGCACGATCATTTATCAATAAATATTCATCGCGCATCATAAATCATTGCGACTGGGTTATTCACACTTATTCCCTTGCAAACGCCAAACCTACAAGCGCAATGACGTGAATTGAATGCGCTGAGACTGGCGCGGAAATACACAATGGCTTTACTTGATAAATATTCCCAATATATGTAAGAAATATATGTAACACTTATTTTTTTAATAATAATTGAGAAAATGTACTTTCATATTCATTTGTCTCAAAATTGACCATGAATTTGATATCAATTTTACTACGTAATCAAAGTTTTTCAATTTCTTGACCAACCATGTATGAAAATACGCCAAGCGTTCTATTATTTATGTATATACTTCAAAGTTTTACAGAAGATTTTTATTATCTTTATATTACAATTCTTATTTAATATACAAAATTTTTGTTAGTTTTCCAAACAATCGATATCTTTGAATAAGAATGATAAATACAGATGTTACATACCTACATATAAAGAAATCCACTAAAAATTTAGTAATTTATTCACAGCTTAAATTGCTATAAATTCATCAATACATTAAAAAAAATAATTACATAAAACTTGAGAATGTACATTTTTCGTCGCAATATTATATCGTGATAAAATAGCGTTTGCAATTATGCGCGATAAATATGCGATGGCAATATTTTCAAGCACAAGGCTACTCAAGGTTTGAACCTAGATTGAATGAGTGTCGAACGACGGGTTTCGCGTACAAATTTGCCTAGTCAGTCGCGGTAAACGGGAAAATCGGCGTTTTAAGCCAATAATACTCCAAGGGACACGTGACGTAATTTCATGAGGAATGGAACTGCGCGCGAGCCAGCAACGTGGCTGCTAAACGAATTCTCCGCGAATGTTGTAGATCGCAAGCTGTTGGAGCAGAACGTGATTGGGGCTAAAGAGAGTCTCGTAGTGCACAACATCACCCTGAGAAAAAGGAGGAAAAGGGAGAATCAAAGGGAGACAAGCGCGAAGTTTTCAGACGTCGCAACGACGACAATTTTGCGAATAGAAGATTTGAACCACTTCAAGCTGAATCAGCATTGTCGCGAATGTGTGGATTTAACAAAATAAGGGAGCACACGTTGTGTAAGACTTACTTTCCAGTAAAATGTTTTCGCATGTGAAGAAATTGTCTGTGTGGGAAAATTTTAGTCTACATAGACTCGTGAATTATCTCATGACTTTTATAGACTAGGTTTTTTTTACATTTATATGAAAAGTTTAATGAAATGCTTTCTCAAAAATACGCCAAAAATGTCGTATGCCGGCCATGTAATTTCTGATTTACGCTTCAATCCTACTCATCCTCGAATTCATATAGAGCAAAGTTCGAATTATATGAGGGTGCGTCGCGCACGCATTTTACACCGAAGTCGCAGCGACGTGGGAACGCTATTTACCTGAGGCGATTTACCTCCGACAATATTAAAAGGAGCAGTCCCTCGTGAAAAGGATGACGATGACGACGGTGCGCGTACCTAGGGGTGGAAGTAAAGGAAGTGTAGAAAGGGATGGGCGATCCGGATTGTCCCGAGTAGGAAAACGGCCGAAAGTTCTGCATGTTCGGCTCGCAGTAGTTTAAGTTTCCACGGGGCGCCGAAGTTATAACGAGAATTGCTCTCTCTTTCTCTTTCTCTCTCACGTCGTAAAGTTTTCCACCTTCGAGTTCCACCGCACGTACATA
>VBVR01004732.1:0-13747 GCA_011638315.1 Tetramorium parvispinum | reverse complement strand
TTAAAATCAGAATGTTGAAAATAAGTATTTATAGATATTATAAAAGTATCAAGAATCTTGCAAGAATTTTGCAAGAATCAAGACAAGAAATTGATTATCGAGATCAAGACATAATAATTCTTGATTTTAAAAAGGCAAGACAAGACAAAAACATCGGATTCTTGTCTTGGCTTATCTCGAATCCATCACTACCTATAATATATACCTACGAGGATTATTCGGAAAGTAAAGATAAAAAGTTCAAAAAATTATCTGTAGAGCATTTTATTTAGAATATATTTTTATTTATTGTTCAACATAGTCACCAGTTTCCAAGTTCACCAAATGCATTGAAGTCTATGGTGACTGCACTGAGAGAAAAAAAATAGTTGCAGTAACTGTACATCACTATAATTTATAGTTATTTTGGACTCAACTAAATTTTTATAGTTATTCAAACAATATAAATTATGATTGATTTAACATTTTATTAAAGTCCTCAGAATCATAATTTGGTCTATGCAACTTATAATATGGTTTTTATTAATCCAAACAAGATTTTAATTTAGCAAATTGTACTATAAAATAATGTAATAATTGGCATCACTATGAACATATGATTATTATTACCAATATTATAGTAATAACTACTATAGAAATGATATTCTTGACTATAATTATTTTACTATGCAATTATAGTTGCAAATACCACATATTTTTCTCTCAGTGTATATTGAAAAATAAATACAAGATACATATTCTAAAAATATTAGAAGTCACCCAAAATGAAATGCTTTAACAAATCTATAAATAATTTTCTGGATTTTGTATCTTTATTTTCCGACTGTATCTCGTAACTTTAACTCGTTGATATATTAGCGATGCCGCAGGGACGTGACAAAGATCTGTAGCGGGCGATCACGGGCGGCGACACGAACTCGCGATATCCCCCCTCCCCCCCCCCGTCGCGGGAAACGCACGCATTCGCAATTGAACGCTGGTCGGTGGAAAATTCGCAATGACGAGCGGGAGACGCGCGAACGGGAGAGAGAAGAGTCGACGGAAGGAGCGACGGCACGCGGACGCGCGCAGCCGACGACGCGGGCGTCGGATAAAAGCGAGCCTCGCCGCGCGGCGCGTACATTTATCGCGCGTCCACGAAACTGTCAACTGGAACGGCCAACACGTGGGAGGGCGAATCGACGCGCGAGACAAATCGGTGCGAATTCATCGAAAGTGATTTCGTGATCTTAGGACTGGAATTTAAAAAAAAAAACTGTTCCCCGGGTGTTCTCTCTTTTTCTTTTCCTTGTGCTCCGGACTTCGAACCGAGATAAGTCTCATAACGATTTCAACGGTACAGACGATTTTCCATCGAGACGTGACTGAGACGGAATAAAATGTGACCGGGATCTAGTTGAGAGGAAAATGGCATCGACCCTGCGCAGGCCGTGATATCGAACGAGACAGAAAGACAGAAGGAAATCGTTCGTCCGTGCGATTGTTTGACGCGTGACATCAGTGGACTGGACAGTGAACTGATAATCGGCGCGATAACCGCGCGCTACGTCGCTATTGCTATCAGCGGGCCGTTGAAGGAAGGTGGACGTCGCTGGAGAACGCGGCGCGTCCGAGGAGCTCGCACGACCGCCAACGTCGCGCGACGTAATCTAATCGGGGCCGGCTGTCAGGTGAGATGATAGCGAGATGCGGAATCCGCGGTATATTTCACCGTTATAGCGCGTTATCGGAATTAACGGAGTTGCTACGTGATTATCTCGCCGGATGATTCGTCGGGCGCGCGATTCGGTCGTTGCCTCTCGAAGCCTGCCCGAGACTCTCGTCTCGCGAGGAAGACAAATGTCTTCCACGGCAATTAGAGACGGGAACGGCAGATATGCATCTTGACAAAATTCTCGTTCTCGTTTTGACGCGAGGGGGACGTCGGTCGTGTCTTATCTTGGACTTTGCATCGCGGAGTATCGAACAGTTGATACAAGCGGAGAATGATTTCCCTCGGTGGTGCATTTATTTTAGCGCGATGGGAGTTCGTTATGGGAAAATAATGTGTGAATGTAAATCACGGCGATAACCCGTCCATATCTAATCGCCGTTAATTAAAATGATTACTGCGGAAAGCCCATTAACACGCGTGCAAATAGCAATTGGGCTCGATCAGATTAGCGAGATTTTAATCTCGAACGTTGCGCGCCTTCGCAGCTCTGTTTACGGTTTTATTTTAAAATCAACGTTCCGTGCAGCCCATGAATACTTAATAGTGATACGCAAATTGTCCGCGCGAGTTATCCTTACTCTTCGAATTCCAGTGATGAGGGACTTGAAGATTTCTTTCAGTCTGATTGCTGAAAATATGCGAACTAATTCGACTAATGTGATTCGGTTTGATTTGAATTTGAATTCCCGTGACTCGAATCTGAACTATTCGAAAATATTGAATCTAGATAGTTTTAGTTATAGATAGGACATGTTGACAATCATATATGTATATTGTCAATTATATACATTCCACATGAAAATATTCTTTTATTAATCTGTGTTAAAATTCAATTTAATAATTAGAATCTATGTCAAAATTCAATGTAATAATAATTATTAGAAACTGTTCGAAAATTTCAAATCTAGATCGAATACATTCTCCATCATATTTATTATCAATTATATACATTTCTCATCAAAATATTCTTTTATTATCTGTGTTAAAATTCAATCTAATAATAATTATTAGAAACTGTTCGGAAATTTCAAATCTAGATAATTTGAATACATTCTCAATTATATATAATGTACATATATTGTCAATCATACACATCAAAATATTCTCTTGTTATTTGTGTTAAAATTCAATTTAATAATAATTATTAGAAACTATTTAAAATTTTCAAATTTAAACAGTTCAAATATATTTTCAATCATATACATTGCCAATCACATTCCACATTAAAATAGTTTCTTATCATCTGTGTTAAAATTCAGTCTAATAATAATTATTGGAAACTATTTAAAAATTGCGAATTTAGGTAGTTTGAATATATTCTCAATCATATACATATATTGTCAATCATATACATTCCACATCAAAATATTCTTTTATTAGTCACGTTAACAATCTAATAAAATTATATTGTTAAATAAAAAGTTTGTTTCAACAATTAATTCGAATCAATTTAATTCTATTTGCTTCAGTTCGGATGAAATTTTGTCAACTCGCTTCGTTTCAAATTCAAAAAGAAAATGAAATTCGATTCAATTCAATTTGACATCCAAAAAATCCTTGATTCGCACGTCTCTACCATCTGCCTTTGTACATCGCGCAGCGATATCTGAAATCTCTCGTTGGTTTGCTATTCAAACTTGTTCCGCGTCCGATCATTCATTAGCGTCATGTACCGGATAGTGCGCTTCTGCTGATGAATCTTATCTCTGCCTAGCCATACACGGTAAGCGAACTAGCTCACGCTTCCGCGGAAAACAAGATCGTCATATTTCTCCGAGTATCCAGATCACAAGGTACACACGTGCTTCGACGCGCGAGATGAACTTGGCGATTGTTCCTCGGAATTTTCGCATCGCGGAAGGACGAAAACGCTCGTTCGAAGGGAAGGCGAGGGACCGGCTGGCCGGGGCGTTCCTCGAAATTACCGGCGGAATTAGCCGCGGCGCGGTACATCACAATTAATTCGTAATTAAATCCTCCAGGCGGGAGGGAGGAGGCGTGGTCCCCCTCGCGCACCCCACATTTCGCGTGGGCGGTCAGGACGAAAGCAAAATGCTCCGGAGCGCGATGATGTCAAGCGGGGGGGTCGGCCGCGCGCGTATCGCCGCGCCAGTGTGACAGCAGGAAATAAAGGGCAAGCCGTGCATTAACGTCAACGGTCAAAGGGTCGCTCGAATATCGACCGAGAGACGGTCGACAGTGTTAAATTGCCATTTGTCGGCCGGGGGAATGCTCCCCGCTTGCGCTCCCCGCTCGCTCTCGCGCCGACTGTCGTCCGATATATATGTCGTCTGTCTTGTATACTTTGACTTCCCATTTCGATGAGATCCTGACGCTCCTCGCGATACCTCGTGTCACTTTTGGTACGTCGTGTCGAGTATTTCCCTTCGTTTCGCTTTTCGCTCGTCGTTCCGTCCCGCTCCGTCGCGCGCAAATAGCCGCGGTGAAGTATTTTGTTGGAGCGGAAGTCGTCTTAATCGATACGCTTTATAATAAGATCCTTATCGACTGCTCTTCCTTTGCGTATGTATAAGTGTCTTAAATTATTTATTTTATATGTTAAGATGAATTATATTATTTATTTTATATGTTATTTTATATCTTAAATTTTATATCTTAAATATCTTTTATATCTTAAATTATTTATTTTATATGTTAAGATGAATTATATTATATATCCAGCTTCCAGGCTCGATGTCCAATAATAGAAATGATATCGATTGCGAGATCATACGAGAATCAACATAACTATTTTATTGCACACAAGAATCAGTGTAACTATCATATTGGATGCATGTTATATCGATAATTATTCTTCCTAAAGATTTTCTGTTGTTTATATTATAATTATAATTACAATAATATGAATTATATCATATTATAATAATATGAAATAATATAACACTACTTTTTGTCACACTGAAGATGACCTCATTACAGGTCAAAACGTTTGTGTTTATAAGGTTTTAATTTAATATAATACTGTTAATAGCATGTACATCTAGCGTCGTTACCCCTTATCTTATTTTGTATTATATTGCATATATTTATATAATGATATCATAAATATGTTTAAAATAAATTAGATTACATATGCTTAAAATTTGGAATAAAAAGAACAAGAAGAGAAATCTAACAAATATAAAACAAGCACAGTTTCAAGTATTTATACTTTAATATACTTTAAATTCGTGTAATTAATTCAATATTTCTTTTATACTTTGATTTTAAATTTGCTTAATTCTTTTAACATACCTATACATTATAAACTAATTCATTTTGAACTCTGATATATTCATATTCTGAGTTTATTACATATTTCTGAAAAGAATACAATTATCATTCAATGTGAATGAAAAATATTTAACATCGCTAAAAATGTAGAAGGAAAAATATACAATTCTTAAAAATTACCATTAAATCAATACCAACTTATGAGCTGAGTAGGTATTAAATCAGATGATTTGTTGAAATCATCAATAAATATATATATATATATATGTGTATATTAGTGATATATATTGGATCGCAAACAGTTGTGAACATTGAGTGGCAATTTCTTTTGAAAAAGATTGGTCAAAAGACCTGACAAAGACAAAATTCGGGGAAAAGGACCCAGTCTCGGAGAACCCTCACAAATATAGCTCCCAGATTGTTTACCATAGGATCGTACTCGATAGTGGCCGAAGATTACTTTCGCCATCCCGATCGCGTTTCTGATCGAGTTTCCGGGCAACGTGGAAAACTCGATACGAATTACCGCCCGGGGATATAATATCGGCCATTCGAGCCTAGTCACAAGCCTCTCGCGACGCCAAGTGGAAATCCTGTCTGATCCCTTCTGTCGATTTCATCCTCACTTCATTTTCTACATCGCGTGGTATTTATTATGCTGCTACTGTTATTAAGACATGGATTATTGACAGAGACTGAAATTTCTACATATAGTTCTAGATTTCCGTTATTGAGCGTCGTCACTTACATAGCACATTATGTGTTCTCCAACATTTAGAACAGTAGAGATGTGAAAATCGAAGACTTTTTCTCGAATCAAATTGATTTTCATCCTTTTTTTAATCCGAATCAGCAAAATTTTATTCGCATCATGCGAATCAAATTAATCGAATCGAATCATTGATATAGTTTTTACTTAATGATATAATTATTATTGGATTGTGAATGTTAATAAAATAAATAATAAGAAAATATTTTGCTGTAGAAAAATAATATAAGTGCACTAATATTAACATGACTAAATAACTAAAATTAATATGACTAAATGCAATAATTATTTATAGCATGTTTATATTGTTTTGCTTTTTAATGTGAAATATGATTTAACAAAGTTGACGTTATATATAATTGTATTCGAATCATCTGGATTTGAAATTTTTGAACAGTTCAGATTCGAATCATAAAAATTCAAATCTTTATCCGGTTCGATTCAATTCGTTCGAATAGTTCACACCTCTGGAGGATATTTAGATTTATATTATTCGCGAATATTTTATTCGTTTAAAATGGAATATCCAATATATCCATTGTTGATGTTATCGAATCTCGAATCTTTCCGCCAAAAAATATCAATCATTTAAAATATCATCTATAATCGCTTGTGATAAAGTATCTACAATACATTATTTATAGAATCATTGTCTACGAAATTATTACAGTTTTCTTTTAAAATTTATTTTATTACACATCTCATTTTGTATCAAATATGTTACTAGCAACCACTCGTAATCCATCAAACGCATGCTGCGCAAATTACGAATATAAGCGAATAAAAATTAATATTTTTATTTTCCAAAAACCAGGTTCTTTATCTCTCGCAGTTCGATGAAAATTTTAAAACTCTGTGTAACGGGCAGATAACGCATTTGCGCCGCATACAAAATATAAGTGAAACGTGAGTTTCCACATATTTCTCGTTTAATACACTTTCATAAAATGTTTATCAGACAAGAGACTATACATATTCTCTACATGTAGACACACACACACACACACACACACACACACACACACACACACACACACACACACATATATATATATATATATATGTATATATGTGTGAACCTCATTTCTTTCTCTTTGCATCTTCGCGATTCTCATTCACATCGTGACCAGGTTTTAAGACAAGTCGTAACTGAAAAGTTGACGTAAGAACGTAAGTCGTAAAATGTCGCTTTAAAAATGATACTTTTATTTATCAAAATACTTAAAATATATCATTTTAACAAAGAAAACACTGAAATAAGTTTTGTGAATACATATTATATATTGTTATAATATGGAAGTATATTACATGCGCTTAATAATATTTGATACAATTTCGAAATACTCTTATCTCACTAGCATTCTCATCTCATGAATTGTTGAATATTTAACTTACAAAATTTGTCATGAATTGTTATAAATTTGACGTTCAAAATGTGTTTTACTTTATTTGATATTACAGAATTATGTGAAATAAAATTAGAAAACTAGCTGAATAAAAGATCATGGTTTAGGAAATTCCGTCTGGTGCAACATTAGAGTAAATCTGCTGACATTACAGTCGAAGTTCCTCATTTGCGGGTTCACTATTCGCATTTTCGGTATTTGCGGAGTAAAAATTTGTAACCATTCTTTTCATTCGTGATTAGAAAGTTTCATATTCACAGTCAAAATTTCAATTTTATTCCATTAGAATTCTATTATATGTATTAATAAATAAAATAATCTTTATATATGATTTCTTCATGAGAATTGAATCTCCCTCAATAAAGAAAGGTTCGATTTCTAAAAAAAGAAGTAATGGTCGCCGCGAGTACAAGCTTGAATTCAGGAGCTTGCAGTGTCGCAAAAATAAAAAAATAATCAATTTTTTAAACAATTTTTAATTAACTATGTATTAATATGTATAAATAATATTTGTTGCAATTTTAATAACAAATAACTCAGAAAATATTATTCAATTATACTAAATATTAGTTATGTATTTGATCGTTAATTTGAATTAAAACTTTTTTTAATAACATTTTTCTTAATTTTTAATTTTCTAGGGGGGCACACACCCCCTAAATTTCCATACATTTTACCCCCGCAAATGAGCCTAGATTGCATTGCAATCACCGGCTTTCTGATTCATCTAGTCACGGGTATAATCGCGCGATACAATTTTAAACTCCACCTTACCATCGGAAGTGCCGACAGAACGGAAGGACCGAAGTCGCATTACTGGTAGCGCCATTAGCGCTACCAGTCAAAGGGGTAAACCGGTCACGCAGACGAGCGCATAAGTGCCCTCGTGAGGGGTGCTCGTTAAAAAAAGGGCGTTATACTCCACATATCGGGGTTTGCGCGAGCAAACGAGCGCGCCGCGACGCCTTTGTCGCGTCGCGGCGACGTCGGAATTTCGGCGCTCCCGGAAACCGAAGGGAGAGGAATTGGCCGAAGAAATCATCGTCACCGAATTCCCGCATTTTCAAATGCAAATCCACCGCCGCCGGTGCTCGCTCTCGCCCTCGTGCTCCCGAGCGTCGCGTCGCCCCGCATCGTTCCTCTCCCCGCGACCCTTTTGTCTGCCTGCTGGTCCGTGCGAACGGTTTAGGAATTAGTATTCGACGTCGCGTTTCCACGGCCTTTTTTCGTATGCCGCCGGGCAGGTCCGAAGCGAGGCCGACGGAACGCGCGGGAGCAACGGAATTTTTTCTACGACTTTTCCCACTTTTTTAACGCCGGCGGGGAGATGCGCTACGTTGCCTACGTACGTATGTTGAACCGGACGTACTTCGAATGCGAATCGTCGTTTACCCTCTACTACTAGCTGGAACGCGCAATTCAGGTTTTTACACGACGAACGTTATGTTCGTGCATGCGAAAGAAATATTGACGTGACCGTGTTGTGTCTCACAACAATGAGATACAGTGGTAAGAAAAAAAATTGAATTGATATAAAATCAAGTCAAGCTGAAGTACATGCGAAGCAAATTAAAAAGATTGTGGACCGAATTACATGATAGTAATGTTAAGTAAATTTATTTATTTATTTTCTAAGAAAAGAAATAACAAGAAAATGTGGAACGTTTTGCGTTAAACAGAGTCTTTTCGAGCTATCGAATAATAATGAATAATACTAAATAAATACAATAAGATAATATACATATAATAAAAAGAAGTATCATTTGAGAGTCCACGCGAATCTTGGCGCGTGTTAAAATTAATAAATTTTTTTAACAATACATACACAGAAAAGTATTTTTTTACATTTAATATATGTGTTTGTTCGACTTTGTTTCACTAAAAAAAACATTATTTTATATAAAATATTATTTCATTGAATAAAAACTTGATTGTTTCATTGCATTAATTTATATTGTTTAAATTATCATTAAATATAAAGAAAATTATAAAAATTATAAATTATAAAGGAAATTATAATTTGAATAAGATTCAATATACAAAAAGTTCCAGCTCAATTTCGTATCATCTTCAACGAAATAATAAATCACATGTCTTAAAAGACGTTAGATGAGCAATTTAAAATTATGAAATAAAATGCCAATGATAAAAAACGGCTAAATGATTAAACTCTGTAACGTCAAAGGTGACATAAGATAGTAAGAAGTCAAATCATAAAAGTAATTATTACAAAAATACGCATTGATATATAAATGAACGGATAGAATTTTATTATTTGATATATTAGCGAATTTTCTTTAGCGAGATACATTTCCTTAAAAATTTGTGATTTTTGACGACTTGCATGTTAATGGATTCTGAGAAGGAAGATTCCATAAAGAAACGAAAGCTCAGATTGCTAAGCTGTCACTACAAAATGCATATCTACCAGCTCCTCATTTCCTTTCAAGTCCAGAATATAAGAAACGTCGCTCACGTGGGAATATCAAAGTTATCCTATCTATCTACGTGCCCTTTCTTCGCTTCGGCAGGTGTGGCCATCGATCGTCCTGTAGAAATATTGTTATGTTTCGTGAGGACGGAAGAACGGCGACAATTCTATCCGGGAAGAGGCTTTCGAATTTCGAAGACGAGATTAAGGCCGCATCGAAAATGCGTAAATCCCTGTCAAAACAGGATTTCAAGCGCACGGCCTGAAAAGCAGGGCCTTATCGTTTCAGGTCTTTAGGCATACCAGATTAGTTTTATGCGCTGACAGGCGCTCGCAGACGACACGAATCCGAGCGATCGTGGGGCATATTGATGAGATCCGTTAAATCACATCGGCGTGAGAAATTGATTTTATGCGACAAACAATTCCTTTGCAATATCTAATTTGTATAGTAAATGATAATAACCATATTAAATAAAGATACGATTATAGATATAAAACATAATATATGACAGTTAATAGAATGTATTTTTTTAACACACAGTACATACACAGAGAAAAATATTTCTTTACATTCAGTATGTGTTTATTTGACTTGTATTTGTTGCACTAGAAAAATATTATTTTATATAAAATATTATTTCATTGAATAAAAACTTGACTGTTTCATTGCATTAAATCATATTGTTTGATAGTAAAATAACTATTATTTGAAATAGCATTTTAAATACGTTTGATTCAAGGGAGAGTATTGTTTGTGTCAATTATTTGGAATGACCATTAAGCTCATAGATTTACACAAATAAACTAACTTTATATTTTTTAAAATATTTTAAAAATATTTTACTTAAAATAAACATACATATACGTTTTTGAAAGTCAAATAATCGTGTTTGTTAGTTTAAACATTCATTTGGTTGGACTATTCCAATGATTAAATTTCTTTGATTTCAATAAAATATATTAAATTTAAAAAAACATTTCGCTGTGTGTATTTGGCAAAGTTCGAAATTTTGTACTGCAAAAAACTGAAATTGATTTCGCTTAGAAAAAAAATATTTCTGTTGGTAGACGTATTTATTGAAGTATGTTACAAATTCCAATTCCAATAATTGATTTTTCAACTTTTTATTTTCTTCGTCAAACTTTTGATTTTCTAACTCTGATTTTCTATCTTTCTGATATTCTAACTGTATTTAATCTTTTATTTTACATTTTATGTTTCAGTCATTTATTTACACATTTTTATTTTATTTACACATATTATTTACACATAACAAAAATATTTCTTTATACAAACATCGTTCTTGTCTCAGTTTCATATTTCTTTGATGTTAATTCTTTCTAATTACGAATGAGAAATTCGTAACCCAAAATTATCTCTGCATTTTATCTCTGCACTTGTCCCTCGTCGATCCTGTGATTAACTTGCAGCACTTTTGCTCGGTTAAACGAACGATAGGTATCTCGTAAGCGGGATTAAATTGGCATTATTTATACGCGCGGCACGCGTCTCATTGTCTCGTTGCTCACCGGATAGATCGTTTACCATGCGGCAATAAAATAATGAAACGTCCGCGCGCGCTTCCGTAGCTGCTTCGTGCAAGATAATCGCGATGTCCGACAGCCGGTTACAAATTTGAATGCTGGATTACAAGAAGTACACGTGAAGAATGATAAAATCTTTCTACTTAGAACAGGAAGAAAACACGAGACAGTAAAAATTACAAGACTTAAAAAAGTTCAAAACTTAAATCAAAGTGTAAAAATATTACGTTAATTTTTTTGTCAAAATTTGTGTGATAATAAATGTTTTAATGACGTTAAAATTAAAAGATAGAAGAAACAAAAGAAAGATGAGGAAAAAGAAAGTAAAATAAAAGTTTGTATTATTAAAAATATTGTTGTATACCCATATAAAAAAAATTAAAAGCAAAGAAAAAATATTAGAAACATTAAAAGATAAAGAATAATTTTAATAAATTATTAAATATAAAATTTAAGTTAATAAATAATAATTTAAAGAATAGAACCATGTATCTCGAGAAAGGAATTATTATCTTTAATTTTAAAAAATATAAAATTTTAATGTAAAAGAAAAAGAAAACATAAAAAAATATCTCAAACGGATGTTTTAAAATAAGATTGTCATACTACGCTATATTATTCAGGCAAGAAAAAATTAATGTTTCTCTACTTTCTCACTTTTTGCTAATAAATGATACTTTGCTAAAGATCCCATTCCTTTAATATTTCATCGGTTTAGTTTGCCTCGCTTGCCTGTGTGCTGCTAAACAAGGCCAGTGCCGTTTCTAAAGTAGCTCCGCGCCGGCGATTTATCGGCAAAGAAGCAGGCCGGCGGCATCGCATAAAGCGCGCTCAATGAAGAAGTAGATCGCGGAGGAGGAACGGATGCGGCAGCAGTGGCCCGGGCGGGGGAGGGCTACGCGCGGTTGGGAAGGCGCGAGGGAAAAGGGGTGCAAGGTGGAGCGACAGGGAGCGCCCGTAACTAACGCACCGTGAAATCTACTAGGCACGCGCCATTTCACTTAGCCCACGGCGGCTCCTTTTCCATGCAATCGCGAGCGCCGTGGGCCCTTCCTCCCTTCTCGCCGCCTTCGTCGGTTTTCCGTCGTCGACGACGACGGTCATCGATTCTCGAAAGTCAGGAGCACGCGAATCCAACCGTTTCGCGACGCGCGGGGAAGAGGGAGAGACCGACGTCCGTCTCTCCTCGTCACTTCCGTTCTCCAATCGCGCAGGCGACGAGGAAGGGCCCCCGAGTTCACCTCCCGACCGATCGAAACGCTGATGCAGTTATCATCGTCGAATTCCCGCTTTTGCGTATTTCATCCGAACGAGTCTCTTCGAGGACGTAACAATGCGTCGAGCACTTTGCCGCTGCAGCTAACAACTTTCCTCGATAAATCGCGCGGTAGGTCGTACAAAGCCGTCGAATATTCAAAAGAATTTCTAACTGTCTCTCCGCGCTCGCTGCCGGCGGTGAGCGCGGAGCGGCGCGGGGGCTCTCCGAGCTGAAGCGCGAAGGGCAACGAACTTTCGTTGAAGTCACGACGGCAGACACGAGTAAACGCCGCACTAGGGATTCCGCGGTGGTATGTGTCGCTTAAATAAACTTCAGCGAGAATAGATCGTCGAAGTGGAACATTTGATTTCAGCTACGACTGTCGACCGAAGGTGGAAACGTGCGGTTTTTATCGCGGTGCCAAAGTGCGATGCACTCTCAGCTCAGCACTTTCCCAAGGATTTAACCGAGCCATCGCGCTGCACGCCTAATCAGTTTTTCGTGGAGTTTATTTGCGGACTGTTCATCGATTAAGCCCTTTTTCCTGAATAGATTTCTTTTTTACTCCTTCTAAAATTTATCTTTTTCAAGTATTGATACTTTATCAAGAACAGTATACAGGAAACTATGCTTACTATTTCTTTAATAATTTTGGGAAATCTAGGGAATTTTGGGAATTTGAAAAATTTGGTCACTTGGCCAGGCGTTTTAGATTTAGATGATTTGATTCGTAAGAGTGCATGACATTTGTTCTATTTTCTACAATAGATAACGTGACAAAATGTTAGCTTCCAGCATTTAAGTAAAATTAAAAAGTCAGTCGTTATGTTAAAAATATCGTATTTACGAAGGTGCAATCTGGGGGGAATTTAGTCACCAGACATTTTAAATAATTTAATTGATAAGAGAGTATGATATTTGTTCTATTTTCTATAATAGATAACGACGTGACAAAATGTTAGCTTCCAGCATTTAAGTGAAATTAAAAAGTCAATCGTTATGTTAAAAATATCGCATTCACGAAGGTGCAATCTGGGGGGAATTTTGGGAACTTAGGAAAGGAGTCGGATCAATAAGGCGGGTTTTTGGACCCAACACCGATCGGGCTCAAAGTGTGTGGTTTTATTCTTCTATCCAAAGCTCATATCGCCCTGAAATGGTTTCTCTAAAAAACGATTTGATTCAGAGATATAACCATTTTTAAGGGAATTTTGTACTTTAAGGCAAATCAAGATGCGTTTCATACTCTAAATATTGTTCGCGCAAGATCAAACTTTTCTAAAAACTGCACATATATGTGCACTACTATAATATATGTCAGAGCCATTTTTTCTCGTGAGGTACTTGACCTTCAAAAAGAGGCTTATTTTTATAATTTCTTTTAGAT
>VBVR01004731.1:0-13747 GCA_011638315.1 Tetramorium parvispinum | reverse complement strand
CACACACACACACGCGCGCGCGCGCGCGTACACATATGCGCGTGTCACGTGTACTATCGTCCGCGGCGCGGCATAGCGCGCGTCTGTTCCGCGTTCACTTCGTTTTTCCCCGGTTTTCTCTTCTCGAAACGAAGCCGCGTAGCACGCGAACGTTTCCGGGCGGCAACGACACCGCCGTGAACCCGCGTTTCACGACGATCCGGGTTCATGTGCACGTCCGTGCGTCGCGATCGCCCCGCGAATCGTGACGCGCACACATGCACGCACGTACGCACGTTCACGCACACGCCACGCAACGTATAATACCCACACTGTCAGCGACGTCAGCGCTGTCGTACGTGCGTGATTCGCAACGCGTGCATGTTGAGAGACTCCAGTCCGAATCATATGACTCGCGTACAACTCGGCCGGTTCTGCGAGAGGGAGGGAGACCGTGATATCCTCTTCTGGATGTGTGCCCACCTCTCTCATGGTCAGCGCGACGAGTATTTAGCGAATCATGTAGGGGGAGGTATCAACGTATGCTGGGTCATGCGATCGCGGAGAAAGAATCGACAGCTAGATCGAGTGGACGATTTTTTTCTCAGATTTTGGGATAAGATCTCGAAAATGCGATAAGGATTGCGGAGGAAAAATTGATATTCAAGTTTCTCAGATTGACAAATCATTAAAAGATTTTTTTTAAAGAAATAAAATATACGTAAAAAGATTTTAAAATGTATGTATTATTAAATAAAAACTCAACAGCTTAGAAATTGATATGAAATCAATTTAATTAATCAAGCACCAGTTACTGAGGCAAATGAAAGTATCAAATAATATTTTTTCAAGATATTTTACATTAATAAAACTTTGATTTAACTTCTCGAGATTCTTTTGTAATTTCAAACAAATTCTAAATTATGTAAACCGGACCTAAAAACAATATCCAAATTTCTCAGATTGACAAATCAAACAATATGTGAACGTTCATTGTCACCGATATTAGAAATCGAATTTAAATAATTTGGACAAAGTTCCCATTTTGGCATAATTAATTACTCTGAATTTTGTTTTCCAAGTTTCAAATAAAGAACTGTAGGATTTTATAATATCTAGAGTTCTACACTGTTTTGTATAATTTAGAGTGATATCATATCTGTTAACACGATTACACAGTAACCGACCAACTTTTAACGTAGGCGATTGAAGGCCTCGCATTTTCTTCTCGATACAAGGTCGCTTTCTCAAGTTCGAAGCGGTTAAATCTATCTATCGTTAAAGTAGCATCGACATTTACTTATCTTTCTATGGATCTAATAGAAAGTATGGGCGAAAGAAATATATATAAAATTCTTATAGATACGTATTAGGTAACGAGTGTTTCTAACATGACTACGTGACAGCTCGATTATTATGCGTGCAACTTCTCCTAAGTTATTAATTCACGCTTATGCTTAACGAAATTCTGGACATAGGAATCAGTCTAATTTCATTCTACATGTAGACGAGCGAAACTTTCGCCTGTTTAATAGCAACCGTATCTACTGCGGTGATACTTTTAAACCTGCACAAAGCGATCGTCAAGTTGTGTTTTACTCAAGTAGCTTTGCTGTCACGCAGACAGTATAGCGATAAATCATGAAATTCTGTTGTTTACATTTTAATTATTTTTTACTTCATCAAAGAATAGTGTTTTGATATTAATTCTAATAATTCTCATGAAAAAAAAAAAATAAATAAAAAGTCCTTATAAAAATTATAAAAATTGTTAGAAGTTAGATTAGTTATATATTGTTTATATTATTAGATAGATTAAATGTATCTATCGAATATCACTGATTAATGTGTACACTGGGAAAAAAAATTCTAGTTAAAACCGGACAAATCACACTTTCATCTCCTGATTTATCCTTCTAAATAAGATAAGAGTAATGTTTAAAGAAAACGTAACTGAAATAAAAGATAAAATTACAATATAACTTTAGACTTTGTCAATAAAAAGTATCCAAAGAGATATGAGTTATTTAACTTCAACCTAAGTGGAACATGCAATTGTTATAAATTTCTTTATTCATTTTATTTTATTCATTTTATAAATCTAAAAAGTTTTGATTTATCTATAATGATTATGTATTAACAGCAACACATTAAAAAAATTAACAATATCTCGTGTAAACGATTTTTATTACTTGCAAACAACAACTACTTGAGTTACCAAGCTTATTTTACTAGCTTCTTTGTTGAGTCTATTAAAGAAAAAACAAGTAACGAAATACTATCGACTAATGTTTTCATCAATCTCGGAGTAGTTTTCCCATTCGGCTCACGCCCCGTTTAACGAAGGTTCCATTTCCTTTCACCGCGATTCCTTTTACGCGATAAATATTGATTATCGCGTAATACCCTTGTTTACGTGCGCACTTGCGGTCCCGCGCGCTATCATATGACTGGTAGGATCACTGGGCCAAGGATCAGCCTGGCGGCTGTCTGTGAGTTCAATTCCCACGGAAGACCGGGTAACGGGTGTTTAAGACACCGGTGTCGTTACCCTAAGGTTAAGTGACAGGTACAATTGAGCGTAACCTTTCCTTCCATCGCGCCCAAAGACGGAAAATATCCGCGTGATTAGAATTTTAGCGATTCACCATTCGAATTTGCGTCAGTCAGCCGCGGCAACATAATTATCGATTTCACAATAGAACCCTCGCTTACAAATTCGCTAGGAATTTCTAATAAATTTCAAATAGTGGGCGTAAAGAGCTGGACATGAATGAGCCTCGTATTGCTCAATTTGCAGATACATATCCAGAATCTGGAGACCAATCCGAGTTTTTTCGATCATGAGGCCCGTGCCTTTCACGATCGGTGGCATCGCGCGCGTTCGTTTGCATCTGACATTAAAACCCACGTGGAATATTTCTATAATTTCCCCGTCGAATCCCAGTCATTGTCTAGGCTCGCGAACGCGCCCGTCTCTCTGACGCCGTGCTTGTCGAAAAATAGAGGATTTCTATTCCGAAACCGCGATTGTACGTCCGGAAATTTATATGATAATGAAAGGTTGCCTCGGCATTTCCGTGAGACGCAACAAGACACTTACGTCATTGTAACATGAAGAAAGAAACACTCTAACGTCGTCGAATTTCAGCCTTTTTCCCAGTCCAACTACGTGATATGATTTCCGATCCCTTCGCAGAGATCTTCCCCGCGGAATCTGTGAACTTGGCGGAAAAACAATACGAGTTGTCTCTCGACCTGCCACAGTGATGTATAGCCGTCTCAAATCTAACAAGATTGTATAAAATCGTTCGGTAAATCATTCGCTGACCCGTACAAGTCGCCGCCGCGGCGTTTTACCTGTCGGCGTTCACGTCAGCATGTGATCAGACAGACATTAATTAATCTCTCCGCTTGTCGCGAACAAACGAAACGCTTACGCACATTTGCATCACCTAATCCGCAACTCGCAGGTATAGCGTTTTAAATTTCCGATGTCGAAATATCGCGCGAGAAGCGTATTGAAGAGAAGTATTGGACGTTACAGAGTCGGACCAGGATCCTGATTCTCAAACTCGTACAAAAAATTCTCTTACACGAAAATGACGCTGCGCGATTGCTGATTAATGTATACACTGGGAAAAAAAATTCTGGTTAAAACCGGTCAAATCAGAAAATCTTGTAAGATTGATCAAATATACTGGTTATTACAATAGAAATTCTAGTTATTATAATAGAACTCAATACTTTATAACTTATAATAACCAGAATTCCTATTATAATAACCAGAATATTTGATCAATCCAACAAGATTTTTCTGATTCGTTTTTAACCAGAACTTTTTTTCAGTGTACTGATTAATATATACCTTTTAGATCTCAAATTACACTGTTCGACGAAATTGACATTTTTTTGTAACACAAGTGTGAATAGTCATTTTCAACATATTTTTGCCTGCTGAACACAAATCCATTATTCAAATTTGGTTATCACATCACAATTTTGAGAAAAATGGCGTCAAAGTGGCCAAAAATGATGATTTCGAAGGTTTTCATGACGTTATAATGTCGGTACTAAATTTGTTTTAAATTTTGTTTATACCATTCGAAAGTATAACTTTTAGCTTTAAAATGCACTTTGTTTCGTATCGATATAATTTTTCCTTTTTGAAATATAATAATTTGAAAATAGCTCTTTTTCCTAATTGTAAACCAAGTCCCGCTTTTTGGCTGTAAAAGTTAAAGTGAATAAACTATTATTATTAATAGCTCTTTTTCCTATACATGAAAGACACATGCAAAAGATATTTCATTCTATCTTAATACTGCATTATGTGCAAGATAGATTCTTTTAGACTTAAATAACATAATAGGTGTGAGTCGTTAATGCATCCTTCACTACCATAAATATGCTGCTCTGTGTGTAGTCTGATTGTTGCTCAAAATATCTCGATAATGAAAAATTATGTCAAAACGAAACAAAATGCATTTTAAAGCTAAAAGTTAATACTTTTGACTGGTATAAACAAAATTTGAAAAAAATTTAGTACCGATGCTATAACGTCATGAAATACTTTCAAAATCGTCATTTCTTTTGTCACTTTGACGCCATTTCTTTTTAAATTGTAACATGATAGCCAAATTTGGATAACGGATTCATGTTCAGGAGGCAAAAAAACGTTGAAAATGATTATTCATATTCATGTTTCAAAAATGGTGTCGGACAGTGTAATTAATGTACATATATCTTTTAGATCTCAAACTATGTGCCAATTAATAAATGTGCATCGTTATTTTCATATGCGAAAATTTTTAATTAAAGAATCGCGCCACACATCATTTCTCTAAGAAGACAATTATTATATTATTCTCTCTCTCTTCATTCATTCTCCTCCTATCTCTTTTGACGTTTTCTTTTCCCCGATGACAATCCCGCGAGATTGCAACCAAAAAAAGAGAAGTCGCCGAGTCCGAGTACGCAGGTTGCGCAAAGCGGTCGCCACATGTATCATTACGTAAGGGCGAAAACTGCAAGACCATGCGGAGACCGTCGTCGAGCCATCGTCGTTGCGCTCGAGGTGGAAAATCCTCGGCGCGACGCAGTGTAATTACGCGCGTAGTCGGACGGGTGCCGATGGGTGCCTGCAGGTGGTCCCTTCCCTCCCCGCAAGTTTCCCGCAGGTGGCCACAGGTGGAGACCACACACCGTGCCGGCGGCGGTGACACTTGTCCAAGCGGGGGTGCCACCGTGTCGCCACCGAGCCGTGGCGTGCTCCCGAGATCTAGAGCTCTTAGAGGGAGCAACGCAGGCGGCCGCGCCGAAATAAACTTTCCCGGGTTATGTAAAGGCTGGCGTCTCCGCATCTCGTGGACTGCGCCGGTATAAAGGTCGGCTCTGCCCCCAACGGTCCAAGAGTTGCTCGCGAACTTCACGCCGGCAACCATCGGGAGAGGCGAACTCCACATGTGATCGCTGCTCGTGGTGCTAGCCTTTTTTTTGCCTAACGTCGTCTATTCCGCTTGAAGCGCGCTGCACCCACTCGGCTCAGGACGCATCTCGGGTTTTCTCGCGCACCGCTTGTCGTATAGACGCGCGATCATCGAGCCGGCAGCATGCGCACCCTGGTAAGTCTGCTCTTCTCCGAAGGCTGTCTTGGATCCTATGCATGAGACCAGAATATTTAGGGGAAAGTAAGCATGAAAGAGCCGGCTCTTCATTGAAAAATAATTCTGGTTAAAAATGGACGAATTAAAAAAATCTTGTAGGATTGATCAAATATTCTGGTTATTTTATAAGTTATGAAGTATTGAGTTCTATTATAATAATCAGAATATTTGATCAATCCTACAAGATTTTCTAATTCGTTTGTTTTTAACCAGAATTTTTTTTCAGTGTTGAAGAACCATTTCAATTTTTCTTTACAATCTTTGATACGATATAATAATGCGACATATTTATAGCAGAGTGTCAAATGTTTGTGAGTGACAGCTATCTGTTACTGCTATACGTACGTAGTAAAATATCCACGAGATCTATTCGTAAGCTTGAGAAATGATTGAAATAGCTCTTTCAAGACCCGGCCCTTTCATACTCACTTTCCCCTAAATATTCTTGCCTGATTCATTTCCGACGACGAATTTTTGGATTTCCAAATTATAATGTAGTCCATTCGTTTCGCGATGAGCATACCGTGCTGAATAAATAATATATAAAAAGAACAAAAACATAAGGAAGAATCAATAATATTTCTTTTTCTCCATAGCAACTATTATGATTGATACAGTTTGTAATCATATCGACAAAGAGCTAAACTGAAATAAAATTGGACAAAGTTATTCCAAGTTTCTTCCTTTCTCGTTCAGATATTAAGAAATCTGCATTTTACGTGGAAAAAATATAATATTTTGTCTAACGAATGCACATGGAGCTAACTTTCACGTAACATATGCATGAACATAAGTTGTAATTTTACTGGGACTCTGTTCAGAAGGAAAAGCTTTTATGTGTAGCGCAGATAAAGTATGACGTGCAACTGCATTTTTGTAACTTTACGAGGCTTTACATATCTGGGTCACCGGGAAATACGCATAAATTACACGTACGGATGTAAAATATACACGATATTTTATATTTGATCCCTCACGTATAACATTAAGCATTAAACTTTTTGACAATATGAGTAAAATAGATTACCTCGAACTCGTATTCATTTCGCCATCATTAATCTATACATCTAAAATTGGCGCCATTAAACAATACATTTTATTTATTGTTTAAAAGTCATTTATTCGTGCCGGTCTACTTTTGTTATTTTGCCGTGCAGCTACGATAAATCATCCGGTTAAAAAAACGTCGATAAAAATGCACGCAATAATTTCTCTTTGCGACAGTCTTTCGTGAAAAAAATGGAGAACGCGTCCAATTTTCGCCAATATATTTCCTCATTAGCCATACTCCATGCATTTAATTTCCATAACAATAAACACGTTCGATCATTGATTTCTCTAAAACACCAAGTCGAAGTTGATTGTCCGTACATATTTATGAGCGTGTCATGCGTGATTTAACGTTACGTGTGCGTATGGAAGGATTATTCATCATCATACGAAAGTTACGCGGCGCAAAATAGCCGTTACAACATTGCGTAATCTATTTAAATTACATAACTCATTAAATCTGTAAAGTTCGCATAATGCCGATATTGTCGGGCGATTCTCTTGCACCGATGACTGACGTCGACCATGACGAACGAGTCGCTAATTTGCACATAAGTACGTACATATTATCTAATTTTCCACTTTCTCCACAGAAAGCACAAGTTAACTGATTAATCCGAGGTATCTATTTGATATCTTAATATTGAGCAATATTAACAATATTATCGTAAATTCTGCCAGTTTCCCACGCGAGTTGATTTTATATCAACAAATAGAAAGCGTCTCGAATGAAAATCGCGCTAGAATATTAAAAGTGCAAAGCGTAATTAAGAAAGGTGTAAAACGTGAATTGAGAAAGGTTTAAACATTAAAAACATTTTTTTACATCAAAGACTCGAATAATACCTTATTGTCATGTAATTATTTCTATCTATTCAGTAATTCACAATGAATGGAATCTAAATTGCAATTATTAATTTTCAGTATTATTAATATTTATTACCATTATTATATTGTTAATATTATTAATAATATTAATAGTACTAGATTATGATTCATCACATCAAAGAAATACGTTAATTTACATTGAATGCGATTTTTCGCGTCGCACAGTGAATGGTGGCTGGAATGCACCGGCTAAACCGGCACAAAACGAATCGGTCTCGGTCACCGGATGCTAATCGAAGACTATGGCTATGGGAAAAAGTCACGTTCGATCGTGAGCAACGTAATACGGCGTCATTAGCGCAAGGTACTCTCCCATTCCCCTTACCGATCGCAATCGTGACCTACCTACCAACACATTCATCTTGTGCCTGACCTTTCGCGGGGAAAGGTATCTCCGGCGGCTTTACAAACATGATGAGGATTAAAGCACCTGGTTGTGCAGACGCGCACCGCGCCGCGCCGCGCCAGTTCTCCACGCTTCGGCCGTGTACCGTCACCGACACACCACAATTGCTATCTCCTCGAGATGGAGATAGCACGTCCCGATTGTGTTGCCGATCTTTCGCCTCTGCTCAAATGAAATCATGCCGATTAAATTCACGCGCGAATCCGCCCACTAAGATATTCGCGTGATATCGCGTGCCATTTTTCTCGAATACTTTACGCAGCCTTTAAGCCTTCGAGAAGTCTATAAAAGTGAATTTAATGTGGTCGTAAACGCTCGTCGCGGAAAGTCTTCATATTTATCACTCAAACAGCGCGAATCCGTTGTCGAGAAGGACGCCCGGTGTCATCGTCGTCTCATCCTGAAAATAACCTTGTCCATTATTCATTTATGGCGATGACGTAATTAAGTCATAATAACATCTGAAAAATCACCAATCAACTCCTCGAATCATTTTCACGGATAATATTCTTAATCTGAGAATTGCGTGAAATCTAACTTTGAAATATTGCAAATACAAATTTTTAAAAATTGTAAAAATAAATTCGTACTACTTTCAAAATAAATAATTAAAAATGATTATCGATTGATCATTGTGTAAGAATTCATTGAACGAATCCACTGAAGAATCCATTCATTGTATAATTTACACATCTCTCTCATTATAATCTCAAGTTTACAATTATAAATCAAGTCCTCAGACATAATAGAGCAGACCGGGATACTGGAAGTCACACAATCCTAGTAAGCAATCTATGTACAAACTGACGTCAAATTGGAGACATTCAAGCAGATTATGTCAACAGATCCATAGACATCTGCGCCTCCAGCCTGGTGTTGGATTTGTCGATAGAGCCTGTTAACAGACTCTGACAACAAATTGGCGGCAGAATGAATATAGGATCTGCATGTTTTATTTAAATACATTAAAACGACAGACTCTGCTCGATTTTTGCAGTTATTCTGTCATTATACTTTGTCAATAGATACTGTCATATTTCTGCTAGCAAACTGCTGACAAAGTCTGCAGACATTGTGTAAAATCTGTTTTCGTAGGTGTGACTATCTGGAAAATTGATTATGTTGAAATTAAAATTATATTACGAATTATATTACAAAAATTATATTTACTCCTTAAGCAAAATGATAACAATACGGTAGCAAATTACGATTGCAACTCGGCAACAAATTCAATCAGAATTTTGTCAAGAATCAAAACAGGTGCTATTTGTGTCCTCGTTAGGTTTGTGTTTCATTTGTAAAACTTGTTGTTTACAAAATAAAAGCAAATTGATGCCGCGAAAAATTTGTTAACATTATAACAGCAAACAAATAAAAATCAAGAATATGCACAGCACAATATAATAGCAAATTGGCATCAAATATTAAGCAAAACTTATTATATTATTCAATATGTCATTTTAAATACTATTAAATATTTTTAGATTACTTTAAATATATTATATTTAATAGTAAATTATTTAATAGTAAAAAAACTTGATATGCCTTAAATTTTTAAATAATTTTAAATATTATCTTAAATATATCATATTTAAAGATATTTAAAAAAGACATGTCAAATGATTGAGCTACATAATGTCAACAAATAAACAAGTCTTGCTTGATATTTGAAAATGTGAAAATCAACCTCTAGAGATTTAATTCATATTTTCAATTATTAACAGTTTAATTTTAAATCAAATAACTTTTTCATGTGCAAAGATATATTCAAGCCTAATATTTTTTTAATATCAAAAGAAATGTAAATGTATTATAATGTACACGTTGTTTATATAGTATAAATATTCCATTTACTTTTTACCAGAAATTAATATTTAAAAGTTACAATCCCAGTGTCTCGTAAATTTTAACTGTGGATAAGTGGATAACTAATGCTGCGAAACAATTTTAAAACTCACTCACTCATATACAATATCTTTAACATAGACAATTTCTCAAGATGTAAAAAAGGAAGATGCTGACTTTATTTCTTTTACTTTCAGTTGTTAGCGGCCCTTTTCGGCCTCGTCCACGGCCAGTATTTCCAGGAGCCGGAGAAGGTCGTGAGCCACTCGCACGATCTCGGCGACACTCGCGGCCATTATTCATTCGCTTATGAGACCGAGGGCGGAATACTCCAGCGGGAGAGTGGCAGCCGCAAGTACGCCGGCACTTCCGACGAGACGCAGCTCATACAGGGTTCCGTACAATACAACGCGCCCGATGGTACCCCTATCGCCATGAGCTGGACCGCCGACGAATTCGGCACCCAAGTATCCGGCACTCACATCCCCACTCCACCACCGATTCCACCAGCGATCCAACGTGCCCTCGAGTGGATCGCCAAGCAGCCCAGCACCCCGGAACCGATCGAGAAGGACAATCCGACGCAGAACGCCGTCCTCCGCGACAATCGTCAATTCCGACTACCCTCGAATAAACGAAACTGAACGTGTACCCTCGCGCAAACTAGCGTTAAGTCCATCCAACATCCCATCCACTGCCCGCCTCTCCTGCCGTTTTATAAAATATGACGTTTCTAATAAAAATTTGTATACTTTTATAGAAATTCTCAAGAGTGTGATCTCACAATCAGTGAAGATAGATTTTGGCGGAAATTACATCTTTCTTACAGCATTGTACATGATGATAACGATTCATTTCTTATTCTCGTATACTTTCTCGTAGTTTGCACTTTGATCTCATAATCAAACGCATATGTTAAATGTTTTGAAATATAAAAGAATCGAATCTTCTTTTTGTTATATTATATAAGCACACTTGTCTTTTGTCATTTTTTTGTCATTGTCGTCTAGAACTGAATGATCTACATTCGATGTAACGTTCAAGCGTATATAAACAATGGCATAAATGAGTGAGTATACACTGACATTATTTGATAAGAATATACGCTTCTTTCTTTTTACATATACCTGCCTCTTCTTAAAGTATAAGTTTTATCAAATTTAACCTGCAGCTACGCCATTCCTAACTAATTCAATATAAAAAATGGACTGCATTTATTCATTTCTTATATGCGCATTATCATAATTCAGTCATATAAATTTTGTCCTTGATCATTTAAATAATGACACAGCGTGCGCCTTGTAAATTAACTTAATGCCACGTCTATGAAATTGCGTCTAGGATTTTTATTTTCACGCTAAGCTCAAAATGTCAAAGGACGCGATTAATATTCGAGATAGAGACACTAATTATTGTCACTATTCATTACCGAGATATTGTTGTTGCGTCGTATCTTCATAGATCATAAAAGTTCTTGGAAAAAAAATGACGCACGTGCACGAAGAAATTTGTGCACCGTGCTCCGAACTTTCCACAAGTTTATAAGCATCTCTTGCTGAAGGTTCTCTCGTTAAAAATATCGTTAACATGATTAATGAGCCGAGCATTTCGTTTATCTACTCATCCCACTCCTGATAAACGCCAACAAGATTTGCACATCGACGAAATTTATTTACAGTATATCATCGGGATTCTGTTCGTATACAGATGTTGCACAAGAAAAAATTAAATTTGTACAGGCGTGCATGAATACAGAAATAATTACGACATGAAAGACCGAGTCTGTCGAAATCGCCGATCTACACGGAGATTGAGTACCCTTCAATCGTTGGGTATGGACACGATTAGTTTCACGTCAAGCTCCTCCCGATCGTCTCATCTTCCCAAGACTCGCCGATCCTATTCTCTTCTTTCCGTTACATGACTTTATGCGGTATTCTTTAATGCTCATCGTTCTCCTCGGGATGCTCGGCGATGTACTGAAGGGCCTTTAGGATTTCAGGTGGTACCGGGGGCGCGGTGGGCAAATGAGCACCCTCTGGCTGGAATCCATTCTCGTT
This sequence comes from Tetramorium parvispinum, assembly GCA_011638315.1. Classification (NCBI taxonomy): domain Eukaryota; kingdom Metazoa; phylum Arthropoda; class Insecta; order Hymenoptera; family Formicidae; genus Tetramorium; species Tetramorium parvispinum. Next base: position 1,853 of record VBVR01004731.1, on the reverse strand, counting down.
GGCGACGTACGAGATTTGGTGGGTGTTACCGTCGACGTCGGTGTAGCTAAAGCTGCCACGTACCTCCAGGGCCTCGTTGTCGGTACCAACATTGTTGAGATGACCTTCCTCTTGAGCCTGAATACCGTTACCGGTCTCGTAACTGTAGCTGTAGGATCCGTCGGGGTTGGGACCGTCTAAAGCTTGTTTGAGAATGGGGATTGGAGTATTGTCGACGGGGGCGGCGACTGTCACGGCCACGAAAGCGTACAAAGCGATTACCTGAAAAGACAAAAAACCATGCAATTCTTTGAATCTGTATTGTAAACTTTGATTTTCGCGTAGGGACAAAGAAAGTTTTTTTCTGGAGAATTTTATTGATAATTAACAGCTCTATTCATGTTCTTCTCTATACTCATAGAAAGAGCAAAAATATCGCAAAATAGATAAAAGAGCAACCTAATCTATTTACATCTTACACAGTACATGCATCAAGAAAAATTATTCTATCCATAAACAAGGAATTCCTCTAAGGATTTCCTGTAAACAAAAATCTTATATAAAGCATATTTCTCTATAACAAGTATTCCTTTATACAAAGTAAACATATAAGCTATAATCAAGAATAAATTTCTCTATAGGAAATTTCACTATAATAATCCGAATAATTTATTAACTTATTGAAATATGCAAGATAATTGCAGGATGCACGCTTGTTTTGCGCAATTGTTTAGCTACATGATATCACACATAAGATAAAGCTGAACAGTGATGACAAACTGAACTCGCATTAGAAACAAAATACAGAAATTTTTAAAGGAAGCGCATTTAGGCAACTACTGGCCTGCATTTGACACTGAGTATATTTTCGTATTTATAGTAGCCTAAATTTCTGCTTAAAATTCTGCTTATAGAACGAGATCGTAAATTCGATTGTAAATCGTAATTCCATAATAATTATAATCGATAAAATATGGACTATATGAGCAGATAATGTTTTCTAAAATAGAAAAACAATAAAAATTCGATCATATTTTCTTTTTTCCAAAAGTGTGATAAAAGGAAAGAGTTTTTGTGATTTCTTATTTAATAAAAATGTTATTTGGATTATACAGAAAGGAATTTTCTCTACCAGTATATAATAATCAGATATAATGCTTAATAAGTTAACGCTTAATAATAATTAAAAATAAAAAAATATTTACTTTTAAGTTCTGTTATATAAATGCTGTAAATAAAAGTATTATTAGATTTACAAAAGAAGAAGAGATTCCTTTAATATTAAGAGGAATATAATTTTAAGTCCAATGTCTCATTCCTTTAGATTTTAGAATATCTTCTTGAAATCTATATCAGAAAAAATTCTTTAAAATAAAGAGAAAACTGCTCAAGAATAGAATATTTTTTTGATATGGTATAATGAAGCATTATATCTCTATCTAATAATTTATAACGTTCGTTACATTACGATAAAATATATTAATTAATTAAAAACGTAAAATTTGGACGTCTGAATTAGAAATTTAAATATCTTTTTATCATTAAGAAAGGACATTTATAAATAAAAAATGTAGAAAACAAATTGATTGTATGGATTATTTATTATATTAATTATACATCTTATAATATTTGTTATAACTTAGTTCTTATGTTAATTACAAATTTTTAACTATGGTCTATGAGCAATAAAATTAGATAGTGTAATATAACAGAGTTCTTTGATTATATCTTTAAATTAAAATTTTCCACTATGATTGTCTGATCCAGATCGCTGTAAACGATTTATAAAAAAGTACTTAGGTGAGACCGGGGACAAAAGTAACAACGTCATAAAAGTAACAAGCCTCCTACCAACGCATATGTAAATGTTGTAT